>JBCFXI010000862.1:0-99349 GCA_038496175.1 Ampulex compressa
AAATGACCACTATTAAGATCCTGCAAACACTTTATATATTTAAATAACATCGAACAAATAAATGTACATTTTACAAGGATTCACAATACATCGCGCACACACGAAAAACCGAAGACCGAAATTCTAGAAATTAACAAGAAACGAACGCTCAAACATCTTCAGGGCCGTAGTACCCTGGAGCGACTATATTCGCATGCGACGATGAAGATGATTCTCCAACATTACAGTTAGTAAAAAACAATTGGCAAATGGACTTTAGTCACTTTAAAAAAAAGCGGCTCATTTAAATCGTAATTATAAAAATAGCATAGAGAGGATATACTAATCATAAATCAAGCACATCTGGGTTCTTCATAACAACCCATGCAGAAACACAATACAAACCTTTTCCAATTTATCAAATGTTTCGAAAATTACACCATTTAATACATATGAAAGTAATTAGAATTGCATATAATAAACATTTTATGAATGAGGTATATTAATTAAATAAGAGTATCTAGTAGTTCAAAAATATTTAATAATTTTAAGCAGAACATGTAGAGAAAATAAAAAATAATGAACTATGATCTTTTATAGAAATAAACATGATCTGAATAGTTTTACATTTTATTGTGGAAATATTAGTGGTATGAACCAGTAAGGATTTGAACAAAAAATATGACTAAAATTCATCGCTTCAAAAGTTCAAATAACACTAAGAACACATAGTTGGTAATCCTGTGTTACATGCAATGCTGCGTGAATGAAATGAATGAATAAAAAGATATACATCTAATATGTTTCTAGGATGTAAAGTGCAGCGGTAACTGGATGTGGCCAGCCAAGCTGCCGGGTGAAGGTTCAGCACTCTATGATGCTTGCATTGCAATGTGCAAGCTAATGAACAAGATCGGCATTGCCATTGATGGTGGAAAGGATTCCCTCAGTATGGCTGCGAGAATTGGAAAGGACGTTGTCAAGGCACCTGGGACTATTGTAATTTCCTGTTATGCACCATGTCCCGATGTGCGACAAGTAAGCGACTATCATTCCAAGATTTCAAAATTCGGAATCAGTGATTCAAACTGATGAATATATTAGAAATTTAAGTATACTTTATACAGACCTGCTTTTCATTAAATACTATCATCATTATTAGGAGTTATAGTAGTGTAATGGATGCAGGCAGGAATTGTAACTGTCCTGTAATTTGAGCGAAGCACAGGATTATTTACAAGCGGTTATTATGACTAATTGCAACCAAGAGCCCAAGTTCGATTCTTGTTTAAAGAACAGGATAACCCGCTCAGGTGCGATTTACAAGCAAGATGTGATAGAAAATGTGTTGTTATAGTTCAGTTTCTTTGTGTATCTGCCATTTTCCACTCTTTACTTCATCCACCTTATTCCATACAAAAAAAGAATTAAGAATTTATAAACGATTCTGGAATTTATGAATAATCAGCATTTCAGAATGCTGACAGTATACATAATGCCAGAATTTAAAGAGCTGCTACGAGAGAGATGGTTGCTGACTACCAAAACCACATAAATTTTTGGTGAGATTTTTAGAAGCAAGATTTATGGGGCAATATCTACAGCAGACAAAATTAGAAAATATATTTATCTTATATTTGTATGACATCTTGCTTGCTAATGACAGTTTTATTATTGTATATCCACTTTTAAAGTGGTTTACTCGAGTTAGCTGTATTATTGGATATTAATTGTCCAAGCATATCTAGCTTACTGGGTTTGTGTTATAACTTAAGAATTAGCGATGATAATTCCTGAAAAATGGCTTCAACTTTGACATGAAATATCGACGGTTTAAACCCAGCATATCACTTCTGTATAATTATTTCTGCAAATATGTATATGATAATTCTGGTACTTTCAAATTTATTTTAAGATACAGTTGGTGCCAAAAATATAAAAAATTATATCTGGTATTCAGTACTAAATTGATTGGATAAGTTATAGTCTTCTAAATTGTATCAAGTTTCGAGTAGCATACTCTGAGAGGTTTCTTTACACCAAATTATTTCAAATATCTCATGCTTGCACATTTTCTTATGAACACTAAGAAGTTAATTTGTGTGTTAAAAACACATTGAATTTGATTCCATGTTTACTTAGGTTGTGACGCCTGATCTCAAAGCACCTGGCATGGGGAAAGAAGGTCACCTCCTGTTCGTTGACTTGTCCAATGGAAAGAGTAGGCTTGGGGGTACTGCCTTAGCTCAGGTTTATGGCCAGCTTGGTTGTGAAGTGCCGGACATAGAAAATCCACATCAACTGAAAAATGCCTTCATTGCTACACAACAACTGATCACAGGTAATAAGTGGATTTGGTTGTTTAATTATGTTCATGAGCACTTTGATTATTGTACCAGCCATATTAGGGTGATGTCTGGGTTTCATCTACGATTACATTGAAAAAGAATTTTACCAGCTCTTCTGTCTACATATAGAGTACCTGAAGAAATTTGTACCATTTTTAAAGTACAAATCAATACAAAAGAGCGTATTGAAATATATTGTACAATGAAAGTTAGTACAGAATTAGATAGTCGTACAAAGTAAAAACTACACTATTTAATTTTTAGTGATAGTTATCAATACTTTTTGTTTTGACTACAAAATTGAATAATGAGATTCTGACTAAAGTAATCTTCTATTCATGCAGTTATAATATAAATGTGTATCAGAAATGTAATTTAAATTTAGACGATTAAATGCACATAAGATTTTATAGAGAGATTTTTCATGTGGTTGTCAGTGTGTTAACCTTTATACGGTACACATTTGCAGATCTTTAAATAGTCTCTATGATTTTTTTGACATCGATATTTAACAAAAGTTAATATATTTTTTCAGAAAGTTGTTGGAAAATTAAAATGCAATAACTGTTTTAATATTCAATGTTATACTATTGTATTGAGAAGCCTTTTTAATGATTTTTTTTTTAAACTATTGCAGTGCCTTGATCACCTATCACGTTACATTATGTTTGCAAATGATAGAGGATCTCATGAGGATGAACATTAACAGGCTTAATAAAACGTACATAAAGTGGATGTAATTTTGTTCTGTTGGTAGATGGAAAGGTACTGGCGGGTCACGATGTGAGCGATGGTGGATTAATTGTTTGCCTTCTGGAAATGTGCTTTGCTGGTATTTCTGGTATGAAAGTTGATATTCGTCACAAGTCGAACTCGGCCATAGATGTTTTGTTCTCGGAGGAAGCGGGATGGGTGCTGGAAGTGGCAGAAGAAAATTATAATTACGCGCTTGAAACATTTGCGCGCTTTAATGTTCCAGTATATTCAATTGGAAAATCGACCTGTCTTGGTTTACAATCACAGGTAAATTCGATAGAATACATAATAATAAGAATATGGAGGTTAAGGAAATATTACAGTTCTTGAATAGGAGTACAGATGAACAAGCATAAGATGCAAGTTTTGAATCTCAGCTATTCCTGGAAAAAAAATGTGCCAGTTCAAACTGTTTAGAATCCACTTTTAATGATTTGAGTGTCACGTTTTTTTTTTCACAAAAATTTGATTGAACAATTCTAGTAGAAAAATTCCAGGCAGCATGGGCATGCCCATTTAGTTTTGTAATAAAAAGTGCCGCACAAGGTGATTGTGTTGAGCATTGAACAGGAGAAGTACAATTGGGCTTTCTGCCACTGAATCCAATATACAATAACAGGAATAAAATGCAGCAACGCATCGCACTCATCCGTAGCATTTTTGTAGGTAATCGTCCGAGTTGGAGACAACATCGTGCTAGACTCAACTGTTCTTCCATTAATGTGTTTGTGGGAAGAAACAAGCTATCAGTTAGAGCGTCGGCAGACTAACCTGCAGTGCGCTTTAAAAGAATTCGAGGGATTAAAGGACCGGACAGTGCCAATGTACAAACTGACCTTTGATCCAGATGAAAAACCAGCCAACCTTATTTCTAAAAATTTCACGGCCAACATTAGAGTCGCGGTTATTCGCGAAGAGGGTATTAACGGAGACAGAGAAATGGTGGCGTCACTGATGCAAGCTGGCTTCGATGTGTGGGATGTCACCATGCAAGATCTGTTGCAAGACAAAATCACGCTCAACAGATTTAAGGGAATAATATTCCCTGGTGGTTTCAGCTATGCAGGTAAGATAGCTTTTGAAAATGTATCAGTTCACAAGATTACGTCTGATTTCAATAAGCGACATTTGCTGATATTTTTTGATGCCTGAACTATTGCATGTAACAACTTATTACATATTGTTAAAAAGTTGATAATATCAGCTGTGATTGATTATGCACTTTGGGCTACCAATCGAAGCGGCCGATGTTTTTAACTGCAATTTAGTGAATGGAAATTTATGAATTTCAACATAAAGCATCATAGAGTCTGTGAATGCTGACATTGGGACAGTATTCTAGTACTTAACACTAGAAAAATGCATCGCGTTTCAGTGAAGTTAAGTACACCATATAAGCTTTAAAAAATATCAGGAATAGGAGCACGTGGCTATTGATGAATATGATCGCCCATATACTGCAACAAACTTATGAGAAATCATACAACATACCGTTATGAGGAAATTTTTCTCAAAAATGTTTGATCAGTCGTTTTGACTGGTTCAGCAATTCTGGTGTTAAAGCAGAAAGCTTCTGCTACACAAATAAAATAGTTGGATTTTGTTAAAAGAGCGTTTTGACATGCTGTAAAGCTCATGAATGACTATAAACTTTCTGTTCTTAGACGTATTGGGTTCCGCCAAAGGATGGGCTGCGAGCTTTGTCTTTTGTCCATCCCTTAAGAAGCAGCTAAGAGCATTCACTGAATCGCGCGACACGTTCAGCTTGGGCGTTTGCAATGGCTGTCAGTTGATGAGTTTACTGGGCTGGGTGGGAAGTGAGAGTGGTAAGCACAAGCACAATACAACAACGATTTTCCGCCTATTTCGAGACACAGAGACATACATATACACGATAATCTACAAATGCATGCCAGTATTTGAGCTAGTAACTGTAGACACTAATGTAATTAAAAGTATTGTATGACGATATGTGCTATATGTTTTAGTTGCCAAGTTATGAACAATTTCCTTCTCCAAGACATGATACCTAACGTTTTATTATGTCATGAGGTTATTTAATATTTACGGACAATATTTACCTATTAAATTAGAGGAAAATAGATTAAATCAGTGCCTTATATAAGTTTCAGTATTTTTGTATCAGTTTCAGAGTTTTTTTGTATTTGAGTTCAGGATTGTTCCATAATCAATTAAATATTTCTGTAAACTTATCATGAAATACTGACATGGATTTTACATACAGCTGTGTCTTCAAAAATTAATTAAGAACATCCCCAAGTTTTTTCTACTTCGTGTCCATCGATGTTATCTGTAATATAAGATAAGTCATTATGTACACTTGTGTACAATAGCATGTCTTAAGTTATGGGGAGCGTGCCTGACACATTTTTTTCTAACATCCATAAATCAAAAACTGAAATATACAAGCTGTTAAAAAGTAAGTTCTGTTGGTTAAAGGGCTCATGGTACTCACTGGATGAAGTAATAAATTTACAAATAACATAAGTTCCAAAAAGAACACTTTTGGTATATAATTAACTTTAATTATTTACGAGCGCTGTTTTGTATCGACAATAGTAAGAAATCATTGTCATCCAGATTTAACACGGCATGTAAAAGAATAAATTTTATATAAACATAGATGCAGTAAGCATTGGAATATGACTATTGGAATATGTTTATGCATACAAATGATGCGTTGCATATGTGTTTCCATTAGGAAGCTCATACACAAAATGCATATTTGCCATTTTCACATTAAAATAATGAATGTGCACTGTTATCAATACAAGAATAATATTTGCCATGCTCGATGAGTACGGAAAATTTCTACATTATGTTCCTGTTTATCAAGTAATTTTCATTGATATTTGTAATAATTTGCAATATTGGATGTTTGTAATTAATTAGAATTAATTTTGCATCAAAATACTTTATTTTACAATCTATTGTAAATTAAATATTTTTTACTCCGCTCAATGAGTACTAAAATGATTGTTGATGCAATGATTATCAGTGGTGTAATCATGTCGGTGAGTAGATATTATCTGCGAAGTTCAGTATCATCCAAATGATTGTCTGTAAGATGGAAATAATCCATGTAATGAGTGTCTTCACGACATTTTTAATTTATATTAGTGGATATTTTGCCGATTCAAATATTAACATTTGTTTACGAACTATTATGTACATACACATGTATTTTAGGTGACGAGGAGGAACCAAATGTTTTCCTAGACCACAATATGTCAGAAAGGTTCGAGTGCAGATGGTCCACGGTTAAAATCGAGAGTTCTCCATCCATTATGTTGAGTGGTATGGCAGAGACTGTCTTGGGCATATGGATAGCTCACGGTGAAGGAAGATTCACATTCCGTAACGAGGGTGTCTTGAGGAAACTCAAAGACAGTGGATGTGTAGCGATCAGGTACACGGATGAACATGGGAGGCCCACCGAGCAGTACCCTCTTAATCCGAACGGTAGCATAGGTGAGTGCAATCTCAAATATTAAAATCTCAGACATAATTTTTAGAATCCAAAGGATTTTAAGGGTTAAAGTGGAGTGAACAATTCTTCTTTATATATGTCATTGGTTACTAATGAAATTTAGTCTGGAACTGCAATTTCAAGGTTGATTTTAGGTCATCATAATTATGAAAATATACCTGTTACATTAGAATATCGTAATCAGTATTGGGCAAGTTTTGAATTCAATTATTGTATGTGGAAGTCTGGATCTCTGTCCAGTATTTTCACTCCTATAGAGTAATATTTGATTATCATTCCTGAAGCTGTGCCATCAATCTAAATTATTATTTATTTATGTACAAATAACAACAAAGCGTTACAAGTTTTATACTCCAAATTGACCCTTATACAAAACATGTTTGTTCAATTTTGCAAATCAAATTTATCTAAATTCATATAAAATATTTCATTAATAGTAATTAACAACTATTTCAAATAAGTATTTTATTTATATTTTTCTATTATATGCTGGAATGTTTTGAATTTTTTAACATTAAATGTATATTTTATTTTACTTTGATTACAAAAACTCAGGAGAAGTTTTCTAGAAAATTGTTGATTTATAATAGAAGAACATTGATTGTCTACTATTCGTAGTGAGTATGTGTCTCGCACTTAACTTATGGACATAAGCCTGCAGTCTGTGCTATTTAAGAACATAGGTCTCTGCATAAAAATATTTACTTTTGCAATGTGCAATGATTTATGCACTTTTTCGCATAATCCATATGTATAGTTATATATTGTAATCAGTCTTGAAGATGTCAATACTTTCAGAGGTGTAAATTTTCAAGCAAAAGCATAAAAATTGGATTCAATTAAATTGGTTCAAGAACCAATCACGTAACGTAAGAAAACACGTAACTGTTCTGTTGTTATCGCGCACTACACTACCCGAGTTTCTATATGACGAGTGCTATGGTTTGTACGGAAAGAGTAGACTATACGATTATATGGCAATAATTTTTTCTGTGACAGAGGGTATAGCCGGCATATGCTCAGCCGATGGGCGTCACTTGGCCATGATGCCGCATCCGGAAAGGTGCACCCAAATGTGGCAATGGCCATGGGTACCTGCAGACTGGAGATGCGAGACGTCTCCCTGGCAACGCATGTTCGACAATGCCTATGCCTGGTGCTCGACCAACCTCGTGCCTTGATCAAATTTTGTACCCATAAATAAAGGAGTTTACCGACACAGGTACGGAATAATAATGACGAGATTGCTTGATCGGAAAGGGAATATGGAAGCGGATTACAAGTCTATAAAATTCTTTATTTCCTAATATCCTTAACGATATATGGTAACATCGTGAGTAGCTTAAGGCAAAAAAAAAATAATGCTCGTGAGCTTGGTGGCGATAAAGCGTTACTGCTCGAAGGAATTCTGCCTGACCTTGAAGACTTGATTCAGAGGCGAGTACTCTGTATACTGGTTCGAGACAAAAATATCCTCAACATGTAAGTCGCATCGCAGTATTACCACACCTGAGGGGTTGACCTTGACCTTTATCTTGGTCTGCGGCGTCAGGACACCGTAATTGACGTCCTCATAGAGATCCTACAAATCGCGTATAATTATATTCGGTTCTCTAAAGTAGCCGCGCGGGCACGTACCTCGACGGTGTATCCTCCCGGATGCTGCAATCCGAGCTCCTTCAAAGTGACCGACACGTCAGAAGGCGTGCCGTCGGTTCTTCTGTTTAGGAAGGCTATGGCGTACGAGTAGTAGTTCTGTCGCACCGGAGAGATGGGCCTCGCCCAGATTTCGATGCCCTTATGCTGAAAAAGTACCAAAGGTTTACAGACTTTGTATTCGAAATTCAACATTTTGTTAATCAAATTTACCCGTTTGAAAATCAAAATTGCTCGTTTGTGAACCAAGTTTCATGACAAAACTATTTTTGCTTGCTTTTGTTATAAGAATAAAACTACATTTAAATATAAGTGGTAGATATTCAAAGTTCTTTATGATTCAAAGATAAGGATAAAGTAATCATTTAATAGTAATTACCAATTCATGGCATAAGAAACTCAAAATTATATGCGAGTACATTTAATGAATTGATCATCACAGATAGTAAGTATTTCATCTACCTCTTTGTATTACATATCATCAAATTTAGAATGTTTTAATGACAAATTTGCATTTCATTTCACTTTCACTGGAAAGATTTAAGAAAACAATTTTGTAGAAATACATAATTTGCTAAAGGATGAATTTGAAGCACGAAACTTAGACTCATGAGTAAGCATGCTAGCATCAAGAAAGTTCAAACTTATAAACCTTGTATATACGTCTTCCTTGTATACCCAGTGGATCCTGGTCTACGGCTATTATCTTTTTGTTTTGCAAAATAGCTTTGTACTCAGGCCTGATGGTGCGAAGATCGACGGACATCAGAAGAGGAGCTGCCAGGATGGCCCAGAGAGCCATTTGTGTTTTACTCTGCTCGTAACTTAAACCGAAGTTACCGATGATCAACATGTCAGGATCATTCCAATGTCCTGGCCCAGCATTCGGTATAATCGCATCTTGATTATTTCCATAATAGTCTATGATGCTCTCCAGGCTGCTCCATGAGTCTTGTATGTCGTCAAAGTTTCTCCAAAGGTTGCAGTGTTCGATTATGGCAGTAAAATTGGGCTGAAAGATAGTATGGCATTGGACACAATATAATTAGTATAACCAAGGAACATGGGTGCTGTTGGGCCAAAATCGAATTAAATGCAGACCTTCATTCCGGCGTAAATTTGATAGACAGGCCAACTGCAGGAGTAGATCATAGGCCTGCCAGTTCGATTTAAATGGTAGCCAAACTCAGGATATCCTAAAAGCTCACTTTTAGTTCACTCGTACATGTGTGTTTATTTTCATTTCTCCAAGCACATTGGTAGAATCATTTTTCAGATATACCTCTATCCATTTCGGAGGGATGCGAATAGCAGCCATCTAGTTTGACATAGTCAACATCCCACGATGCAAAAGTAAGCGCATCCGTCTCCAGGTAACCCAGAACTCCTGGATATCCCGCGCATGTATAATTCCCAAAGTCTTCGTAGATACCAAACTTGAGACCCTTGGAGTGTACCTGTGTGAGTAGTATTTTTAGATAGAACACTACGATGAGATGTATCCGTGGAATGACAGGCGAGCACTGACGTAATTTGCAAGGCTCTTCATGCCATAGGGAAACCTTTGCCTGTCTGGCACCAACTGCCCGTCGTAACCCCTTTCCTTCTCCAGCCAACAATCGTCTATGTTGATGTATTCGTAACCGACAGCGGCATAGCCCTCAGTCACTACAATGTCTGCCATAGTCCGAAAGAGGCGATCACTGTCGAACGAAACATTTTGTTTTAGTGCAATTTAGACATTGCAACACAGATTTGTCTGTTCGTTTATTACAAAGCACCAATGTAGATAATAAAGAAAATGAGGAGGGAGGGAAGAATCAAAATATTTTTGACACCTACCTGATACAATTGTCGGGATCATTCTTGCAGTCAGTATTGCACCTGAAACGTTCCCAGGCAAGCCATCCCATAGGCGGCGTTCTAGCCAGTCCATTCTCGAGGGCTTGTGCCGCGGTGAGAAGCGACGCTAACATAAACCATATCCTCACCATCTGCGACATTCTGAAAAGAACGAGATATCCTCTAGGACCGTCGACCGAAACTAGCACCAGAGTAATTTAACAGGTCTCGGAGCTCGGCAGCATAGCCTCTTGAATGGGAGAAGGAAATAAGCAGGGAGAAGAAGCCTGGACATGGGGACAGAGACGAGGTGAAATGAGGTGGGACGAGGCGAGACCAGACGAGACGCGGCGAGCAGCATCGGCGTCCTGCGGCAGACTGATTCGATATAAGACCTCCGAGCCGAGAGTACTTTCACCCAATGCCCCATTTCATTTTTCCACACAGCCACTGACGACTGACGGTGTACGCATTGATTTCCTTTCACGTATACGGGAGGTGTACCTTCGCGGCAGCTATTATGCCATGACTTACGCCTACGAGTTGCAACCTCGTCCCTACCCGATCCCCGCGATAGAATCTATGGTCTTTGCACGATTCGCTCTATACTCCTAATATCAACCGACCGCTCTTGAGCGACGGCCTCGACTCGAACATAGCCGGATGATCATCATGAGAACGTGTGTACACGCACTGAATTTTTATGGAGAAACGCATCAGCTGTTCCGACGATGCTGCCACTCTTGCATTGAACGGGGTACTGACACGTTGCGCAGGGGTGTGGCTGGCTCTCCTTTGTTGGCCGTCGGAAAGCAGCTCTCGATCTTACGTTCCCGCACTTTTGCTACGAGCCTAGCGCGCGAGTTCTTTTTCCTGTAGCCTTTGGGACCATCGCGTCTTAAGCGCCGCGACTTGGCTGTCGATGATTTACGGCGATAAATGTCCGCTCGTACCGCGATTAGTCATTGGTGACCGACAATATAGGGTGCGATATATCGGTGGCAAGCGTTTTGCAATCCACGGAGAAATCGATCGATTCGTTGAATACGAATTTCGCCTACCGTTTTTTTTTTTTTGATAAATCGAACGCTCGTATATCTTTTTACACGACTCACTCTCTCGTCTACGTTTAGTTACGACGGCCTTTCATTTTTCTAGCCAACGAAAGGTGCTACCGAATGGAGCCTACTCGCCGCAAAGCACGATCGTCATTGCCTTCCTCCCCATCACTCGTGGCCAAATGTGATGTTCATCCTTATCCCGCCTCTAATATAATTTCGCTATCTGCTGCTTGTTTAACACGTTAATTGCCGTACGTACATTGACACTTGCAGCTTTGTGGGCGGAACGGAATATCTTTGTTATTCATATTTTAAGTGTAGGAAACAGTTTAAGATATTTAGCATAATAAATTTACGTAAAGATAAATAAACGGCTATGGGTCATCATATGCTTTGATCAGTTAGAAGTGCATATATCGTAGTGCGGCAATTAATGCGTTAATACATATAAAATTGTTCTTAGTACACTCTGAATTTATTCGTCAAACGATATCTTTTATTCTTCCTCTTAAATGGAAAGTTATTCAGAAATGATTTATGAATTGATGATTAATCTATGTGAAATTCACATCATGACACATTACTATTAAAATTTTGATCCTTGCATACTCCAACCCAAAAGTATTATTATTGTGCGAACTGCCAGTCACTGGGATTGATTATATAGGCAACCATATTAAGACTGAATCGTATTGTAATAGCGTATGTGTACGCTCTTTATATGTATTCTTTTGCAGTCAAAGGGTTGCCACTATATTGTAAGTCGTTAATGACATATTATTAATCTCAGCCTCGTATTCATGTAACTCGCGAATCATGGCAGAAATGTCACTAAAAATGGATCTGATGGAGAATGCGTTCACACGTCTCGTTATTGCTCTTTTTACCGATTGCTGAGTCTAGCCATTAAAACACTGGTGAGGCCGAGGAGTTAACGAAAAAGAGGGAGAGAACAGAGAAAAGGACGCAACAGTATATGATCGTTTTCAAGGCGCGGCAATGTGCTGGCTAAAAGTTTCTGGAGTACTTCTAAAGGCCGAGGCGCTCTGCGGAACTCACACGGCTACAGCGTTATTTGTGTAATCGGGAAAACGAGATTTATCTTGCACGATTGTTTATCTCCGCGCGTCCGTTTAAAGGATGAAGCGCGATACTGATTTTGCACTTCAAACTCAACATTTTGCAAAACATATTCATCCTTTATCTTTGATCATTATCAAGTTTTTCTACAGAATTTATTTTTTAAGCTTCAGTGAGTAGTACAAATAAAATCAAATGTAAATATATCGTCTGTAATAGACAGATGTAGATAAAATATTTATTTAACAGTAATAACGAATTTATTACATACAAAATTCATAATTATGTAAGAATATACTTAATGAATTGGTAATTTCTGTTAGTAAATGTTTCTTCTACATCTTTTTATTACATGCACTCAAATTTAGAATTGTCTGACAATATATTTACATTTGTTTTTATTTTTACCATGAAAGTTTAAGAAAACAATTTTCTAAAAGAAACTCGATTTGTAAGTGTAAATTGATTAGCAAAAAGTAAATTTAGAGTGCAAAACCTATAGTAGCGGTGCGATCTTGTTTGGCATGCCTTCTTGAAACCGCCTAACTTTCTCCCTTTGCATTTTCTTCGATTCTCGCAAATCGAGCTCGCTCTAGATCTGCAAGTCGCTTTGTCTTCGATGGCTTTCTATCGTTTCGAGTCCGCGCCTTGGATGATTCCGGCGCGTATGGAGTTTACCTCTGGCGAACTTTACCTTGTGGAAGAAGAACGAACACGTGCCCTCGACAGCGCCTACGGGCCTCTCTTTATAAGCGCGCATTCTATTTCCGTGTCTTTTATTTGGGCCGAACTTGATAAACGTGTGCATATCGCGGACGCACTTGTAAACACGCACTTGATCGTTGGACGCTTCGCAAAAGCAGAAGAACGTTATTATCGATGTGCCACGCGATCGAATCGGATCACTAAATTGGATGATCAAAATCTGACAAGTCGAAGAGGAACATACCGCGGCGTAGGCTTAACTTTGTTGCGGGGCTCCGCTTTGTTCTAAACTTTTTTATAAATCTTCCAATAGTATACAATACTAGACGCGAGATATAAAAATGTTGAGCCGTGAAATCGATTGGCAGAAAAGTTATGCGAATTTAAAATTGAATATCCTTAGATCGGATGGCTTAACCTAACCGTTCTAGATATTTCTCTTTATCTTATGTTTGCTTTGTTGTGAATGAGTAACTAAATGTTGCCTTATGCAATGGATATACAGTTTCTTCTCTCGGGTTAAGGCTGTGCAGGGCGACTTGTAGTCTTCCAGATTAATCTTGACCGATTATCCTAGCCTCTTTCAAGTTAGTCTTTCCTGGACTGCATCCGTTAGGTGTAAAAGGCTTACTCTTAGTATTCTTTGATGAAAACACAGAATATTTTTAAATTAAGAGTAAAATGTGCTTTCTAAATGGTCATCACGTTAAAATGAGCTATATAAGTTGTCAAGAGTATCATATTCTAAAACCGCATCACTTTTTAAGTAATTGATTCGTCGGTCTAAAAGCCCTTACATTCCGCCTACATTTATCGAATAGTATCGGAAATTGTAAGGGAAGTTAAAAAAGATGGTGCCACAAAACGAAGTTTAATCACTATACGCCCCAGTGGGGGTGAAAGAGAATAACTAGCTTGGTAAAAGTGTTCCAAATTAACTTTTAATTGATTTGATGCACATAATACGATAAATCTTTCAACGAAAATCTCTGTCAAGTCTTAAATCGTTATCTCTGCAGCTAAATTATTTATAGTGCGAAACATTTACAGTTTAAGCCACGCTTTATTTGTTCCGTTTATTGAAAAGTTGATGGATCGTGGATGTTTTACATAATGGCAAAAAATATTGCGTAAAATAAACATATTTTGCACAATTGTGATAAATCTTTTCGGCCGTTAATTATTCAAGGCGGGCTGCAGTTTGGATACTCCTAGTTTAAATAGTAGTTACGTCGTAAATAGTAGATATACATAATTATCGATACTTTTATATGATGTCATGCAAAATTTAAAACATGTAGCATGTAGTATGTAATTCTTGGATCAATATCGCTGTTACAAAAAACTTATGATTACAAAGAATTTATGATAAATGTGTCTTTCTTCCATTATTTTTTAAATAAAAATTCAAACATTGTTAGAAAATTATACAATATAACTCAATTGTTTTCGATGAAATACACATTCTGTATGAGAAATGAGCGAAAAAAGAATCTTTATGCTAACCATTTATCATTTACAGTTGAATATTGTTAAAGTGTTCACACTGTTTTATACTATGTAATATGATGCAGAAATTCCGAGAATCGTGATGAAAGTTTCAAATAATCTGTGAATTTTTATGATGGTAGAGGATAAACGCATTGTTCATCAAAACTTCCGACATATAGGTAAAAACCTGTTTAGAAGGAAAAGGATACAGAGTACTAATGCTAGCTCTTCGACGGAAACGTCATTTATTCACGATTGCACAAGATATTCATTAAATATGTAAACGTATCATGTCACTAGTGCTGCAGATAAAAATAATTGTAAATATAATAAAACTCATTCGATAAATTTATCAAATGAAAACAAAAATATTTTATAATAAAAAATACAACGTATAATATTATTTACATTCAGACAAAGGAAGTTCGATGATTTCATTAAAAAGGTCAAAATATAGTATACGTCAAGATATTACAACATATGTATTGTAAATGCCGATTACTATTTACACGCAGAACTGAGTAAGAGTTCACAAATATCAAAGGTAACATGTATGAAAATTATGTGCATTGACTCATTTATTACATACGAAAGTATTTGGAATTGCATATATTGACTATTTGATAAATAAAATATATTGACTACACAAAACATATTGCTAAGCACGCATCGTGTTGAGAAATATCCGTACATGATTTTTTTGGGCATAATATTTCTTTTTGAAAAATCGGAGGAGATGATACATATAACCACAACAACTTACTACAACTGCGAAGATATGAGCATAGTTACACGGTAAACTAAAACAATAATATAAATAAATACCAACATTTATCTTTTTTAACGACGTGCTTTGAAAATTCTGAAAAAGCTACACATTAGTAATTAAAGTAAGACGCAAATACTGTAAAAATATAAAGATCAAGTCATGTGATGACGTCAATGCACAATCAGTATTCAAAAATCTTTCGAATTTTCCAATTTCGACTTTGCAGCTAAAAATTCTGGAACTAATTGCAAATATGTATGCCATTAGATGTTATATATCTACTTTTTAAAATAATTTTTTCCCGGGCAGAACATAAAATAATGAAGTTTAAGTCATAAATTACGTTTTATCCTATGACCATCCTAGTAGAAGGAGTAACAACTTAATACTTGGCAGAGAGTTTTCTTTGACAGGCTTATCAAATGATATGCACCTACTTCGTTCGGGGGTACTTTTACCATGCTTATTCAGGTAGGTATTCTTTTGCCCTCGGAAACGGAGTTCCATTGCCGTTACGACACAGAATGCCTTGCTGATAGTACGTGCACCGGGCATGTATCCGTGTGTAAGTACGTGTATATCCATGTCGTCCGTTTGTAGAGATTAAACTCACCTTTCTCCGCACGTTCACGGACGGGCTCCCGATCGGAAATATTTCTTGCGACCGATTCGCTGTTTTATATATGTAGAGTTGTTATACGTTATACCCACCTTTATAGATTGTCATTTCTGTACTCCAATCGCACAATGCGACTCCTGGACTCTCGTATCATACATTGCCTCGGCGTATCGTCGGATAACGTATTTTTTTCTCTCTCTTATCCGACTATCTCGCGACTTTGCATTGGATTTTCTTCCCGACCATCCATGGTTTTCTCGGAGGTGGAAAATTTCAGGGATACTCGATAATCCTTTCCGTTCATTGATCCTTGTTAGATATGTCAACAAATGTCTACTTGCGTTCCT
Source organism: Ampulex compressa (assembly GCA_038496175.1). Taxonomy (NCBI): domain Eukaryota; kingdom Metazoa; phylum Arthropoda; class Insecta; order Hymenoptera; family Ampulicidae; genus Ampulex; species Ampulex compressa. The sequence goes on from JBCFXI010000862.1 coordinate 16,165, forward strand.
CATTTTTAACACGAAGCGCTAAGCGGATATATTTCTTAAAAATTTCGTTCACCTTGTACTGCTCACGACATTGAGATTTATTTTTGAGCATTGTTTTAAAACTTTGTACGGTAGACAAAAGAAAGCATATGTTTGTATGTATACAAGCTTCTCACCCGCGTGTTTTTCTAAATTATGTAATAAATGGATGAATGGTCTATGGATATATACATTTTTCTACGAGGATATTTTTCCTATAAACTGCCAGACATTCATCATATTTAGTTTATAATTCGAACTACTTAATAGTAACAGCATAATCTGCTTATTTAATTGCAATATTCATCTTTCAAAACAATAACGCTTGACGCATAGTAAATGTGGATTAATGTTTCGTGAAGTGAATACTTCGAAAATAATGGCACAGAGATATTCGTTTTCAATGTTGTAATGTGTTAAAGGTACGTTCCCTGCGGCAAAAAAGGGAAATGCAGCCTAGAGGGTATATTCGGCCGCACACATTATCATCAATAACAGGAACTGAGATGCCGTATCACGCTCGACATAAGACTGCAGATAATTGACCTTTTGCATTCGGCGATTTTTTTTTTCAGAAGCTAGCACTAGCTATTCGAACTCGAATTGATATAATAATGGATGATGTATAATATCAAATAAAACGGTATAAACGTACAATTAATTACTCAGTTTTTATGATTTTTGGATACAATTTTATATTTTTTCAAGGTGCGATAATCACTCTTATTCTTATTATTGTCACTTTCTATGACGTTTTCTATTCCATTTTTGAGATTGAGCGATGTTACTATTGCTACTAGTGCAGCTATTTAAAGTTTTAAATGCAGTTCATCATTTATGTTATTATGCAATATTATATTTATCACAAATTGCACGTATTGCCTGATAACACCGTTTTTTTCATTCCTCGTTTTTATTTGCAATGGAAACAAATAACTATTTGGTTAATATTGAGTACATATTACATAAATTATGAGCACGTATAAGTTTTCCTTTATAATTGTTTGTTTGTTTTCTTAGAAGTGTGAATTCGAGTGTAAAGCATTGCTTCAGCGGCAATAGAGGAGTGTGTAATTTTTTCTATATGCGGTAATGTCTCCATAAGTATCCTACTCCCGATTGCGTAGTTCTGGTCTTACGTCTATGTTATCTTCCTCGGACCCAGACAAGCGTACGACATAGCACATAATGCGGTACGCGACTGGACTTCTTTAAGAAGAGTTCATAGCTTGACAGAATTTAATGTAACAATAAAACTATTTTAGTTTTTTTTATGTGAAATATTTTTTAACATATTTGTGAGATTTTGCCTATTAAAATGCGGCTAAAAACGGTGTAATTTCTATTACATTACTTATTTCGAATTTCCCTATTTCCGTCTGAAGTGAATTACTCAATACATATTAAATATATTAATGTGATCACAATTTTATTGTATTTGATCTGATTTTCATCCGCAAAACTTCACAAACATGTTAAAAAAACATTGCACATGAATAAAAATGAAATGGAAAGAGTTGATGACAGAATGTTTTTTTAATGGTCTAGTTTGCCTTCTCTCGTGATTGACCTGCCTCTTTTGTCTGCAGTCTCCTTTGTTCTGGAAAAAGGCGACACCTTAATTTGTTGAAAATTTGGGATTTTGCCCAGAGGATACTAACGGAGATATTACTGCAATGTTCCGCCCTGAGTGCAACGTAAAAATTTATGGGTTGTTTTCTGAGTAAAAAGGATTAATGCTACGCTTCTCGTACTTCCTACACCTTTATGTAAATACACTACTCTCCAGAACTATTGGGACATTCGTGTCTTCCGTGCTATTGCGGAAATATTTTGGAAACATATCCTTACTTGTCGATTCATTCCATTAATTTTGTATACTTATCTCTTTATTAGGACTACATTATCTTCACGGGGCGTTAAAATGGAACATTCCTTTAACATTATACAGAATCTGCACGTCCAATGCGATTCAACCATGGATTATTCAAAATTAAGCATGCAATACAGATTTTACATTCCGAACCCAGTGTGTTACGAATCAGATTAACTCGTTTCTCCATCAAATTTTTATTCAAAACTAGTTTCTTACACGTTCGCAATGAAACTAAAATAAAACTTCAATTTATAGTTAAGAAATATGAAATGTTACAGTATGTAAATCAAAGATGTACATAAACGAAAATTACACATTCATAATTATGTATGAGCATAGTACAAAAATTGTGCGGCAAAACTCGATAATATATAGATACATTAACTGACATTTGCATAGATTTAGAAATTTGCTTTGCAAAAGGCTGAATTTTCCATGTAAAATCTGTAATGACCGAATTGGTCCAACGTTGATTCAAATTCGAGCGAGTTCCCCTACGATGTACTCATATTCCTTGCTGACAAGTGCTGGGGTGAGTAGGGGTAGGCCGGAGGGGTATCACGGTGGCGCCACCGTGCGCCACTTCTGGGAACCGCTTCCGGGGGTGAATCTCACCCTTCCTCGTTCCTCCTCGCCTCGGAGAGTAGCAGCGATCCCGCAAGCAGCGTCGATCGCGGGGCTGACGGAGGGCCAGTCGGTTCTGCCTGAGGAAGAACACCGGCGCATCTTTGGTTCATCTGCGTCGCCCCTCAGCCCCGGGCCCCGGGTCTCGCGGTTCTGCGAACCCCTCGGAGCACCTAGAAGCGGATCTGAGCCCCTCGCAGTAGGCCAGAGTACGTAGAAAAACGTCAGAGACAGACCACCTCGCCCGGTTGCCATGCCGCGCCGACAGTACTCGAGCCTCATCGTCGTATCGACACTCTGCGGACCAGGCTTGACGCCGGGATACCGCCGCAGCCCACCCGGAGTCCGTACCGGAACATGAAGATACCACCGCCCTTGTCGTGTGCCACGTATGTATTTCTCTCTCTCTCTCTCTCTCTCTCTCTCTCTCTCTCTCTCTCTCTCTCTCTCTCTCTCTCTCTGCCTCTCCCTCTCCCTCTCTCCCTCTAACCTCTTTTCTTTTTTTTCTCTCTCTCTTATCTTCGATATTCGATCGTTTCTTATATGCGTACATACGTACATAATTTTATTTGCCTTATCAGACAATTTGCAAACGCTTCAAAGCGCTCCGTATATAATCCTATCCCCTTTCGGTATGCAATTATAGTAAAGTGGCAAGGAGAAATATGAGTAATGAAAAGAGCACTGACGCCGGCAGTGCAATGCGAAAAATCTTTCCTTCTAGCTGTTGCGTTAGTATACACCATCTTTCTCGCAGCTCCCTTTGTCACCGCGTTATTAAACACTCGCATTGTATTTCATTGGTTCGACTTTGCCGCGACGGTTATCTCGGGGTTATTCCCTTTCTTTGTTGTTTCACTCAAATCCGTAGGCTTATCGCACGAATCACGAAGTGGATCGACGTCCTTTGAGGGGGATGCGTGGGTAGGGGGAGGGGGGCTCAACGCAATCCGGAGTTCGGTGCCATTGACGTAGCCGGGGACATCGTGAATGGGTAATGGCGGTTTCGTGGGATCATTTTGGACTGCGTGGCTCTCGATGATCGTGGAGCAAACGGCGGGTGGGTTGGGAGGGCGGAAGAAGGACGCGATGACGTTTCTCGTCCGTAGCCCCTTTCGACCGAGTGTTTACCATGGCCGATATATCTGGGGCGGCGCGGGTAGATCGATACGCGGTGCTTTCATTCATGGCTGCCTCTCTCGCGGCTGGCACGTTGCCGCCGCCACCGCCACCGCCGTCGTTATCGCCGGGCTGCCAAGAATCGGTGGTGCGCAAGTCGCGGCCCGTCTCCCCACTTCGCCCCATGCGCCACCCCCGATCACCCATTGCACGCGCTCTGCGCCGATTTCGCTCTATTTTTAGAACAACCGCACGGAATAAATGTAGGATTTTTCCTTTATGGCTCGGATAGGACCGCGCGGTAAACGCGTCATCCCGTTCAAGGGTGGAGGTCTGGGTAATTTTACACGTCACGTTCGATGCGAGTGAGGCAGTTTTGGCAATCTGGTCCGACGTAACCGGTGGTTATTGTGAACGAGTGGCTGTACGGACGAAAAGAAGACCGCGCGGCTCGCTTTATGATCGTTATCGCGCTACCTCCCGGCCTTTGATCGCTCAGCCCGATCTTGCGCCGTCTGTAATCATCCCGCATCCTGCATAAACGCTCGCGTAATCCGGACTCGCTCCCGCCCCGATCCTTATGTGTAGTGTTACGCGAGAACTTCGGGTTGATCCGGGTGGAGAGGAGAGAGACACGATTAGTAACGCGCTAGATGGAAATTTCCAATTTGGGGAGAGGACCACGAATTATTCCAGTTAGGTGAGAGAGGTATCTTTGTCCGCGTTTTTTTTTGGAGAGGATGCCAGTAGCTGAAAACCTGGCATCGATCAAGACGCTTCGCGATTTTCGTTCTCAGCATAGTGGATGAAATAATTGTTCTCGGGAGTGAAAGTCATCTTGGAGGCATCTCGTTCTTTTCTTTTAGATTTCCCTGCCCCCCTCTCTGGTTTCCCGATAGCGTGGCCAACAGCTATTACGCGCTACTATTATCACGGTTAGACAGAAATGTACCGACGTTGTGAGCAAGACCGAGACCGGCGGTTCGGTGGCCAGCTTGGGAGATGTTCTAATGCCGCGCGTGCCTTAAACGATTTGCGCTCGTTATTCCATTCCCATCTTAGCCTTTCTCTTGAATGACACTTTCACTATCATGTCCAGCAATGCCGGGACGGCACGCGGAGAGCGCTCCCCCCTTAACTACTCTTTTACCCCACCCTTGATCCTTCAGTGCTGGAATGATTAAAATGACTTGCGATTAAACAGGAAATTTAGATGTACCTTTTTTATAACGTAAAATTTTTTAACTATTATAATTATAGTCCATATCAATGAATGTCCACTAGACTTATACAATATTTGTTTTCTTTTCTATAATTTTTCTACAAATTCATTGCAAAAATGCACCTAAGGATATACTTTTTAATTGCCTTGGCATGTACATCGAATGGTGACATATGAGAGATTTACATCGTATGTATGTAAATATTGACCATATACGAGAAAAATTCTCGCGTCTGTCGATGGATACGCCTACCATTATTTTTGACGTTTACTAAGTACGCATATTTATACTGTTGACAGCATGTGTTACGAAATACATAGTAGGATCTTGGTATTTATGGAAAACTTTTTAAATTCCATGATTTACTGTTTTTGCGTACCATGATTCTATATGCACGTTAACGGTTTCATGTTCGTCGCTCACTTCGGACTATCTCACTTGGTATCTAGTCTACTCTTTTGCTGTCTTTGTCACGTGCTTAGATTAGTATGGGTGGCTACTTAGCGAATAATACTCTTAGATTGAAAATATGTGTGAGAAGAGGTGTAGGCCTTCTCGTCTGACCAATTGGTCACAAATTTCTGCTGTAATTTATCTTTCTTTTTTCTTCAAAATTATGGCACTTGTGCCTCGGATAATATTCCAATATGTAAAAAGGGTAAGTCTCTTGATAGCAAAGTATAAAGCCGAAGTCGGTGCAACGTCTGCCGATAGGCTGATCGATTACCAAAAATTTCTCTTGTACGATGAAAAGCCAGGGCACTCTTATGGAATTCGCGTGCTTTTCAAAGTTTTCGCTTTCACGTCTCTAATATTGGAAGAGGTTCTTCTGTCGCTTATCGGTCGAAAAAGTAGTTTAGAGTTGACGGTGAGATGATAGCGTCATGAAGGCAACTCCTGTCATACGACTCGGTGCCGATCTGTACACGTCTCATACTGAATCTTGGAGTTCGTTAAACCGATGCACGGAAACTAATTTAGTTATGCGAAGGAGGATGTTAAATAAATTCAGCGTTCAGTTGCGCGTGGCGGTGCTAGATTGGCCAGGAAGCAAACCGAGGAAAAAAGGCTTTTCTCGAATCTTCTTAGATGCACTTGCTGCGGTGGTCTACCGATTCGATCGGTTTTACGACAGCGGTCGTTACCTTCTAACTAGAGAAGCTTTGGGGGATCATATTCATTAGTCTCGTGAGCTTTTCAGACATTTGGTAGGGATATTTGCAGACCAAGCGATGATATCGTGCATTTTCTGGACCATTTTGACATTTATCCGGGTTAAGGATACGAGCGAGTTCTTGCAGTCGTGTTGCGCCCACATACTGCAGCCTGACTCCGATTTGAGGGAAGGGGGACAGAATGGAAACTTTAAGAGCGGTGTAATTGATCGACAGAGAATATTCAAATCAATAAAAGTGAATAAAAACAGTAAAACTTTGAACGAGCGATTAAAAAAATGGGTGATATCTGTTTGATTTAAAAAAAGAAGAATTCATATATTGTGTTTAAATCGCCCATATACTTATTAACTATATTAACTATATTAAGTATTTATATTAACCCTCTTACTGCTATTCCCATTTACGCGGTACTCGGGAAGACTAACGATTCGATGTACAATTAATATGAATGATTTTATGAATAGGAAAAGGCCGATTTTTTGAACAAATGTTTCAGCAATTATTTTTTATCAAATTTTTGAAGGGTATGGAATACAATTTTAGTATAATCAAATATTTAACAATAAATATTTAGTAATCAGAGAAACGTTAATCTGTATGTAAGCGTACAGAGCTGATGCATCGGCTTGTGACACTTCACAAATACATATCGCGGGGCGACAGATCAGCACGGTGGTAGCCAAAAAGTTACAGGTTTTGGATTTATTCTACTTCTTTATATTTATTTTATTTTGTCATTAAATTCTAAAAATAAATAAACAAGAAATTATAGTTTTGTACCAAAAATAGTCTAAAGATTAAAAATTATTTTTTTATAATGGCTACATTTAATATATAATGTAAGTAAGATGTTATTGGTCTTCGATCGAGCAGGCAACATACAAAAACAAGAATCTTGTATTAGACATTTCATCCTTCTCGGGAAGGACATTTTCAAATACAAAGCGAGAAAAACAAGTGTTAAACCAATCATTACAATTAGAGATTAAATGATAATAAATAAATAAATAAAATAAAAATTATAATTAAATTTTTATTATTACATTATACGTCAGTTTTTTTTTTTTACTAAGAATGTACCCTATATTACTTTCTTTTGACTGCTTGTTATGAAATTATAATTATCGTATTAATACTTGTCTCTCTATTTTTGTATTTGAAAGGGTCCTCCCTCAGAAGGATTAAGCGTCAAATAAAGAATTCTTATTTTTGTATGTAGCCTGCTTGATCGAAGACCAATAACATCTTTCAATACCATTACACTTATTTATTACAATACCATTACACTTACATTCAAGGATACTCAAGCATACCTTTCGTATCATTAATATATAATATAATGATTTAAAGGGCGACTAAATGATTTTTGTTCAGAGTGATAGAAAAACTAGATCGGCGGAGAGCAGCACCGCCAGGGGCAAGTCGTTTACTGAGAAGCTGCGCGTCGACGAACTTATGTACGTCTATTTACGTGAGATCTTTTACTCCGCTTTTCAATCGGCATACTAGGTTGTGACGCAAGTCGCGGTGTAGAAAAAGATTAAGCTGGATCTGTCTTCAAAGCGCCGTACGGACAAAACTGTGCGTCTTTAGAGGGAGGAAAGAAAAGTCTGTCATGACCAGGGAGGATGAAATAGTTTTCTTTATTTTTTTGCAAATGCTATTTTTCTAAAAAATTGTTATTTCAAACTTCTGTAATAAAAATAAAATAATATTTGAATCTATCTAATTTCATGACAATGATTGATTCATTAATAATATTTGTATATATTTATGAATTTCATGTATATTAAACTCTTAGTTATTGTTAAATGACTACTTTACCTATCTTTCTATTACACAAAACAATACTTTTAATTTCCTAACAATATAATATACGTTTGATTTTATTTCAATCATAAAAGCTTAAAAAAATTATTTTGAAAAAAAATTTGATATACAAAAGGGTGAATTTGATTCGCAGAAAGTTGAATTTTGAGCGCAGAACCCGTAACGTGTACGGCCCATCGTGGGTATTTGGGCTGGCATGGCTGCCTATAGGTTCCGGTACCCGATATATTCTTCGCCAAAACTCTCTCCCCCTTTTTCCTCTTGATGTTCATCCTTCTCTTGGTCCGTTTGCGAAGCTCGAGCGAGAACCGCGTGAGCAGGAAGAGAGGAGGCCGAAAGAGAAAGTTTGGCGATAAATATCGCTTACCCAACGTCCTCTTAGGAGGGAGATGGGATCAGACTGCGGACGGAGTTTCTCGGGCTCTCGAACGATAGACTCTCACACATGTCTTTTTCCAACAGCATTCCAGCTCCGGCAGCCCAACGGATACGCGCGTGGATGAGGGTGTGCTATCCCAGCGAGAGGGATGTCCGAAAGCGAGGGGGAGCAAGTAGCTCGGTCTGTGGCTCTGGAGCAAGCCTACGTCCACGAGGTTTACGAGCAATGCGCTGAGAAGGCTGGCCAAGGCAGACACTGGCCACGGATATGCCGATTCCTGGAGGAGCTGGAGCCAGGGGCCCTTGTTTGCGATATCGGTAGGCCATCCACGAGGTCGTCTTCCGTAGGCGAGTTCTCATGCCGAGGAGGTGTTTTTGACGCTTCGTTGTTTCAGGCTGCGGGAATGGCAAATATCTGAGCGTTAATCGCAGCATCTTCAAGGTTGGCGTCGACCGGTGCAAGCGGCTGACGGACATTGCCCGCGAAAAGGAAAACGAGGTATCGTGAACCGAATGACCTTTTGATCTCGAAGCGATGGTGATGATGGTGGTGGTGGAGGAGGAGGAGGAGGTGATGGAGGTGGTGGAGGGGGCGGAGGAGAAGCCTTGTCGAAGGAAGCGGGCGCGAATCGTTGTGCGTATATGTTCAGGTGCTGATTTGCGACAACTTGGCCTTGCCGTTTCGCGATGAGAGCTTCGACGCCGTGCTGTCGATTGCGGTGGTGCACCACTTTGCGACGACCGAGAGGCGGGTGCATGCCCTCAGGGAGCTGGCGCGAGTCTTGCGCATCGGCGGCCGGCTCGTCATATCCGTCTGGGCGATGGAGCAGAGGCATCGAAAGGTAATCTTCCACCGTCCCCTACAGCTCGAATGACCTTCTAAGTGAACAAACCAGATCCTCTTTCTTTTCAGTTTGAATCTCAAGATGTTCTAGTGCCTTGGCCAAAGGCTTGGAACTGCCCGAATGCCGGCAACAAGACTGGTAGTCGCGGCGGCAACTCCTCGGACGGCTCCGGTAGATCTTTGGATCCGAGAACGGCCGAGGAGTATCACCATGAGCACCAGGTAGCGCACTACTCGACTAAGAGGTACGTAAGTACTTACCATTGGGAGTTGAGAACGTGGCAGTCGGTAGTGCTTAGTTCTAGTTCTTTGGAAGAACTTGTTTGGGCAGACATATGTCTCTTATTGGCCAACTGATCACATCTATTTATCTAAATTTTATAGGTAAGGTATAATGTAGAAAGCGAACAAAATGTACTAGAACGGAATGGAATAGAGCAACAAATTGCACAGTACGGTTCTAAGAATAGATAGGCAGCATCAGATCCTAATGAATCTACTTAACATACCACTGTATATGAACTATTAACGTAACTTCAAGGCAGTATCGTGCGATGTCTTTGATAAATACAGCTCTAAATATAATTCAATTATTAGTAGTAACGTAATAAAAAATGAATTATTTTTAACATAATTCTTAAACTGCTAATTGTTGGCGTGTCGATTCTTTAAGTATGATAGTTAGAGAACGTGAAAGGGGACGGGGGCTTGGACGGAGCAAAACGAATTCTTTCTTGTTCTTTGTAACATGACGACTATCATCTTCTCGACTCTCAAAAGTAGGTTTTTTTTTTCTTTTATCTCTTAGCTGCATGAACAATATTGTTCTTCAGGGGCAGCCAGCGTAGATGTAAGGGCAGGGGCAGGAGCAGTAGCAGGAGCAAGAGCAGGGCTAAGAGCAAGACCAAAGGCTACTGGATCGACCCGATCTTTAGTCCCTCGCCCTCGACAAGCAGCCTCTCGAGTCCGAATGAAACGTGCTACAGCTTTTTTCGGCGGGCCTTGCAGGTAATGCTGGCTTTCGGGGTGGAGAGGAAAGACGAGAGGAAGGTGATGACACGGAGGCACCGAAGGAGATTCTTCGATTCGTGGTTTCCAGAAACTCGCGGGAGGCAGGCGGGGCTCTGGGAGTCGACCCTGGTTCTTGGACAGTTGGCAAAACGGTGGAAGTGGCGGAAATGGGGGTGGAAAGTATTGCAAGAGCTACGAGGAAGATGAGATCGCCGACGTGGACGAGCTGCCGATCGAACTACGCCGTGTCGAGGATGAGAACCTGAGGTCCAGCAGGCAGGCGGACTCGCTGAGTGTGAAGTCCAAGAGCCTTGGCGACATTCTGGAGATTCAGCGGCTGGATTTGGTGAGGTCCAGGTCCAGCATACCCGGTCTCTGCTCCACTCTGCCCTCCGACCTCGACTTGGACGGCCGTGTCAGGATCGTTGTGGCCGCCTCGAAGCCTCGACTTGCTAAGCAAAAATCTCGGCTGGTGGACGACGTCGAGTTACAAAATCCCGAAAACACTGCCATTCGATCGACCAAGGATGATCCGGACTCGCAAGTAAGTGCTCAAACTCCCTTGCTGTGTCCGACCAGGCTACGCGAAACTCTACAAGAGAGAAACCCTTTGCAGTATCAGCAGCAGAGACTGGTGGCCTGCCCAAAGCGCGGGAGCGTGACGAAGCAAAGCTCCATGAACGAGGAACTTATGTTCACGGAGCGATTGGAGGAGAAAGAGCGTGTGAGGCGTAACATTACGAAGCAAGCCTCCTTAAACGAGGAGATAATATGCCGGAGAAAGACCCTGGAGAGCCTCAGGGAGTCCATCTACTCGGGCACCGCGACCAAGAGGTTTCAGCTCTTGAAAAGTGGCCTTACGAGCAAGATCAGGCGGTCGACCACGAGCATGGAGAAGGTCTCGGGAATTTCAATAAAGAATGGCTTCGTGAGGATTCTCCAGAGCTGGAAACCGAGTGAGGCCGCTGGGGCTGGGGAGGGAGTAGAAGTGCTAGAGGGAGGAGATGGGGGCGATGGGGGAGAGGGTGTCGGGCAGCGGACAGAAACGAGCGACGAGGGCTACCGGCCGGTGGCACCAGCTGGTAAGAGGGATCAGCCGGAGCAACAGCCGGTTGAGAGGCGACCGTCAAAAGAGGACGGCTCCGACTCCTCTAAGGACAGTAGCCTGCAGAGTGACACAAGCGTCGACTCTGAGGATAGCTTTGCTTCGGTCATCTACGTTCCCAAGCAGGAAGCCGCGCCGGCCCTCGTTCCGGAACCGGGCCAGTCTTCGGGCACTTACCAGCTAGCCTCTGCTTCGTTGACCTCGTCTACCGTTGCTCCTACTTACTCCTATTCCTACTCCTACTCCTATTCATACTCCTCCACATCCTCTCCTTCTCCATCCCTGGCTCTCTCCTCTTCGGCACCTCCTTCGCCCCGACTCAAGCATCCACCAGAACTGACTGGGCCCAGACTCAAGCTCATTCCTGTTTCGCCCCTGCTCAAGCAGTTCCCCGCTACTGGCGATCCCCTGCCCCCGCATCTGCTTTCCAACATACCCTCCAGCCCACCCTCGCATACCTATCAGAGTTCTCCGGCTACTACTTCGGCTCGCGGCCTGTCCGGCGTTCGGCCAACTCGAGCCACGGTGCGACCACCCAGTCCCATTCAATTGCCCTCGGAGAAGAACACCGAAGAAGATAATAAGGAACCGCTCGAAGATCCGACGGCGCCCTTGCTTGGCTTGCCTCGTGACAGGCCGGTTGAGGGTGAGGAGGAGAGCCGTAGGGTCAGACTGAATCAGATCAAGGAGCTGCTCAGGCAGAAGCCTGGCTTCGCGACGCGGACCAAGCCCCCCTTTCCCCTGGTACGCCGGGCCTCGACCGCTGCTACCGGTAGGATTGAGACCGCCGCCAGGTTACTACCCCGGCTTCTCTCTCTGGAGCTCTTCAACCCGGAGACTGACGATCTCGATAGCGATTCGAGCGGACTTTCTTCCCCTGAATCTGTTGGCTCGGTCATCTCTGTCATCTCGGATGAGAGATATGCAGCCAAGAAGGGTGACTGCCTCTTTTGATTTGTTACCTACATTATGTAATCTCCAACCCCAGTGGGGAAACTCTAGTGTTTATTTGATCCGACCTTTTTTCAGAGGAAGCGGCAAGCCCTATTGAGGATGTGAAGACTGATTCGATCGATGCGTCGAAGGAAGACGACGAAAAGAAGAAGGATAAAGAGAAGGAGAAGGACGTATTGACGACGGTGATGGAGCCGGAGGACGATTCGTCAGCTTCCTTGCGGCTTCTACGCGCCGCCGCCAACGTCGCTAGCTCCCTTGAGAATGCCGTAGGAACTGCGATTCGCTCAAAGATTCACAACGAGATAGATCAAACGGTGCCGGTCGTAGCGGCGCGGGAACTTGCCAAGGACAGCCTAGCAGTGCTCCCTGCTGTTGAGACGACCTGGAGCGAGGAATGCAAGCAGCATTTAATCGAATTCACGGAGAAGCTTAGCGAGAATCTCAGTCTGGACGCGGAACGAGAGCTGGATGCGGAAGAGGAAGAGGAGGAGGAAGAGGACGCGTGTGCATCGCTTGGGAGGAGCGGCTCCGAGGAGGACTTTGTCCTTGTTTCGAGGAGCGGTCTTTCGATCGAGTCCAGCGACGTTGGAGACTCGATTGAGAACACGTTCAGCTTGAGCGATGGCAGCCAGGCCGCCGAGTCGACCACCTGCAGACTGTGCACCGGCAGCACGGTCTCTCTACTGTCAAGCGAGTACCCAAGGCGAGGTTTGAGGCGAGGGCCTAGGGTTCAGCCCCGGTCGGCATCCGAGGAGATCGCGCTAGGCTACTGTAGTCCCACCGACGGGGAGCTCCCCGGGGGCAAGAGCAGCGCCGAGTGCCTCCTCACCGGTACGAGCAACGAGACCCTCAGCGGCTCCTCTTCTTCCCAGGAGTCCTTGTCCTCGGATCGACACTGTGGTCGCGCAGGGCACGGTCGCGAGTGCATAGAGAGTGGCGGAGGTGGCGGAGGTAACGGAGGTGGAAACGGAGGTGGGGGAGGTGGAGGCGCCGGTGGAGCTATCACCTATCATCAGTACTATCACGTATTCAGGGAGGGCGAGCTGGACCAACTGATCGACAAGTACGTCGAAAACTTGCACGTAATTTCTTCGTACTACGATCACGCGAGCTGGTGCATCGTCGCGGAGAAGGTGCAGGTGTGGACTATATGACTCGGGGCTCGCGGCCGCGGCGCGAACCTAATCGAATCCCCAATCGCACCGCTTCGAGCTGCTCGATCGCGCCCCGCCCCGCTAGCCTTCTACCTCCGGTTCTTTCATCCCGTCCCCGATGTCGTCGTGGAATAACCCTCGCGTAATTGCGTTGGGCCTTCGCCGAATCAAAGCCTTCCCGATTCGGCGAACCTCGCGACTCGTTCGTCCTCCTCGCGAGCAGTATAACTCGTGATGGGTGCGTCCTCGCGAACGTTGCCTCCGAGTCTTTTTCACTTTTCGAGCAGCTGCCGCGAGCCGATTATCGACCTTACGCGCTTTGCACTCCAAATTCGATCTTTTCCAATCAGATTCACTCGTTTGCGAGTGAAATTTATACTTTTATGAATCACATGCTTTTTTTTACATATATGTTTCCTTAAGTGTTTGCAAAGGGAATAAAATTAAGTGTAAGATTATCGTGGTTAAATATAAAATTTTGTTGTGTATAATACTCAGATGTACATATAACGCTTACCTAATAGTAATTACTGATTCATTAATAATGCTTTTGAATAATTACAAATGCTATATTTAATTGACCGGTAACTGTTATTAAATAAGTATTTCATCTACATCTTCCTATTACGTAAGATAAAACATTGAATTTCTTACTCAAAATGATTCATAAATGATAAAAGTTGCGTTTTATTGTATTTTCATTACAAAAGCTTAAGAAAATAACTTTCCAGAAAAAAAGCTTGATTTGAGAAAGCGGGAATTTTATTTGTAGGGGTTGAATTTGCAGTGCAAAATCTGTATTGTTCGAGAAGCTTTGGGCTGCTCCCCATCGAATCGCGCACGGTCGAGGGACCAAAGTATATCCGCGGTTCGAAAAGGATTCGAGGGCCAGTGAGGGATGAGCCATTCGGTCGCGCTTCAGCGGCGCGCCGGCCCCTCGGATATAGCGGAGCCGACGGGAGGGAGGGGGGCGGGTGTAAATATGTAGAATAAACCGTCGCCGGCGTGAGCGCAGGGAGTCTAAGGAGGTTATGGCGTTCGTCCGAAATAAGGCTAGCGATTTCAACAGGCTAGTGATACTCAAGTATACAAATATTACCCGGGTATCTGAGGAGACACACGAATACGTGGGATAGTTGAGGGTTTTATTATCCCCGAATCTTAAGCTCCCTATATTATGCTATGGCGGGTACGCATGCCGATATATACATTTTTCGCGACAGGGTTCTCGACTATCTCATGTATCTTATGAGATGCCCATGTAGCCGGGTAATTTTTGTTTACCCGGGCATCTCACGAGTACCCGGGTATTTCATAAATTAGAGGCCTAGTCTCGAGCGCTTGACTCGACCGAAAGCTCCCCCCTTGCCCCGTTCCGCTTGACTCCACGGCCGGGTCAGGTAAGTTGCAGGTGCAGAGAGAGAGGAACTCTGGTCGCTTCTTCCTTTCCTGCGTCGAGGGAGCGACTCTTCAAGGAGGCGAGGAGGAGGAGTCGAGAGCCGTACGACCAGCAGCCCAGCGTAGATATCTATCCGTGAGACCGATACCCGGGCGCAAAGTAGTCTCGACGAGTAGCCTGCATCACGTTCGAGCTGATATCAAGGAGTTTACGTAGCGTTAAAGTAGCCTCGTAGGGAATAAACGATCGCGCAGCTAGCAGGAACATCGAGATATAATACGTTCTCCGGAGTACTGTTGAGAGCTAAGAAGATATCAGTCCGTGGAGCAACAGGGAACTTGGTTCGCTCCGCCTGGTTTCACCTTTCACATTTATCAATTTTTAAGAGAGAGCACGCGTATAGTATGATAATTTTATAAATTTAGGAAGTTAATTAAAAATAGTTTATACGATGTGTTTGAAGTTATTTCTATCAAGAACATCTCATAATACAGTTTTGAAGTTGTATTAAAGTGCAACGGTGTTACATAGTTTTGTTAATATTCGACGTGCTATATCTGTTGCTCTCGTTGTTGCTCTATCCCACCCAGTTTTGAAGCATTTTGTTGGCTTTCTTCGTCACATCTTAATTATGCAATTTGAATAAATTGTCATGGCTGTTTGGTCAATAAAAGAAATGCGGGTGTCGAGATTTTCTATGCATCTAGGAAGGTTGTTCCAGAGAAATAAAACTGATTACAGTGGGCTGACATTTTCTCAGTTCTTAAGAGTAAGTCGAACGATCAAGGAGCACAACGCGCGGCGCGGGGCGGTAGAGATAATTTCCTACA
Organism: Ampulex compressa; assembly: GCA_038496175.1. Lineage (NCBI taxonomy): Eukaryota > Metazoa > Arthropoda > Insecta > Hymenoptera > Ampulicidae > Ampulex > Ampulex compressa. The sequence continues at coordinate 31,711 of JBCFXI010000862.1, forward strand.
TTCCTTTTGTAAATAACTCACCGGCCGGCTAAGGAGTAACGACGAGCGTAGTTTAGCTGTACGAGTACCACCTTCGATCCTACGTAAAACATTCGAATTTCACCTTGTCTTTGTTCTTTCTACGCTAATCTTCCTTATTTTTTTAAACTACGTATCCTCCTACGGAGCAACGTTTTTCCGATGTTCTTGCAATTTTTGTACTTCAGCTTCGGTCGTCATTGCTTCGTTTCGACATCGGGTAAACTTTGTGTGTTTATAAAATAAATATCTTTTCAGCGAATATTGTGTCTTGCTTCCCCCTCCTTCCCATTCCTCTTATGGTTTGTTACCGCCTTTCTCTTTCTCTTTATACGCTTCTTTCTCTCTGTTTCCTCCTTTCTGGCTCCCTCTCTATCCTACAACTCTTTTAGGTATTTGCCTTCCTCTACGAGCTCCCAATGCGGATTAAACAAAACATTCGTTATCATATAAATTTGTTGATAATGGCAAAACATTTTGTCTATTTCGAGTCTATTTCGAGCTCTGCAAGGGGCGAAGTTTCCTCGGTTTGAGCGCCCCGGAGCGCAGGTGGGTATCAGGATTACATGATACCAGAGGAGGTCTACTGAATACTTGGCGTATCAATCGGTTGCGCATGCGCACCGCTACCAATATGGCCGAACAACTGCCTAGTTGTGTTGCTCACTGCGACTGATATTCGTAATTCCTCTAAACACGTGTACTTCATTAATCCCGTATTTAAAACATGTGAGAATTATTTGCAACTCCTCACAAAAGTTTAGGGTTCCGTTTTCAAAGCGATAGAATTACTCCTGTCCATTTTCTGGGTAGCTATTAAAGGATATTTACCAGCCGCCGCATCTGGCGTACTGTGATTCTCTACATTCCTGTCGTCATAAAAACTACTAAAACGGGCATAGGTTTTATAGTTTGGTAGTTCTTGCAATTTTCATAAACTTGCCGGATATGAAAGGATTTTTTATAAAACAAATATGTTTGTATGCAACGACAAAATCGTTCAATAACTTTTCTTACATAATGTGCGAAAGAGGAGCTTTTAAGATTGTGTATTACTTCCATTATGTCCAGTACATTTAAAAATATACAATTGAGTTTGCTTAATCGATATATATCGCGATCAGAATACTTGGCACCATTAAGCGGCTGTACCTTCTAACCGTTCCTCTTTTCCCGTTTGTTGCACGAAAGAATCGTTTGGTCCTGTATTGAAGCGTCTGGGAGATGCTATGATTTGCATGTTTTAATAAATCTCTTTCGTTTATGATTACTAAAACATCGTTGCTTTAAATTACTTTTTTTAAAATTGTGTTACATAAATTTATGCACCTTAAATTATAGAGCGCCTTGGGTCGAGTTTAATAGGATACTATTGATCATTAGTAAAAAAAAATGCGGCAGAAATACGGGTTTATTTGCTTGTAGTAGAAGATGCACACTTCTTCTTTCTTCTTCATACATATTTTCGATCTAAGCACATTATTGTTTGACTAAGCACAAGCATTATCTAAGTACAAATTTGACTGTGTAAGAAAAGTAGCGGGGTAGAAGTGTCGAAACCGAGTAAGATAGCGCGAAGTAAGCGAAGAGTCTCAAAGTATTTACGTAAACATACATAGAATTGTGGTATGCGGAAATAGCAAATTCCGGATGTTTTGTAAATTTCTTATAAGTACAGAGATAATATTCTTCTGTATATTGTGACGGTGACAGGTAGACAGGTCCAGTAAAAGACTCCATTTACCCATGTACCGTCTTTCAAGTTCTCCGAACAGTACATATGCATATCTATATAAACATAGGCGTTTTATATTTTGATAACAGCAGTTACAGTGAAATTTTCATTAGTATCGTCCAGATAAAAACCCAAATAATTAACTAAGTCGAGATTACGCTGTTTTTTAGGTTTGCACTTTGCTTTTGATTTTTTATTATAGTATATGTTAAACTAAATTAAATATATTAAATTTTATACGCGTTACGAACGTTACTCGTTTTATCTGCCTGTTTTTTCCTGATCGCCTATATCCTCGTATGAAAAAAAATAAAAATGAATCGGAGATATAGTAAAGCGAGTTTCAATACTTGATAGAAGCGTATTTGCCAAATTTCATTCTAAAGCTTTGTCGCTGTTCTATACTCAGTGGAATAAGGCCCTGTAAGATGGATAAATCAGTGATCTCTAAAGTGAGGTATACATACGCTAGGGGATTCGCCGAAACCAATTTTGTTTTGAATATAATGTGCAACAATTTTTTTGTGGTATTACACAAGGTCCTATTTCCTCTATAAAATATTAATTATAGTAGATTTCTGCTTAATTAATGGGGGATATACGTGATTTATTTTTTCTGTCTTAAGAGTGTGCAGTCTAAAAAGTATGGTGAACATTGAGCTAGGTGTGCGCAGCGATGACCACTAACCGATTCAAGGAATATTTTATATCGTTAATATTGAGATCGCATAAAAATTAATCATTTTTTACGCAAATCAATTCAGCAGTTACAACAGGAGCAGAAATAATGGAAAACAAAATGAAAAATGCAATGTTTATAATCTTGATAGAATGTTAATTATTAGATTTGGAATGAGTTGATAATATTCTAGATTTTGACGAGATACGAAACATTTATATAGAATATTTACGAGAATAATTTGACGATCTGCGGCAGGGATATCATTTACCATAGATCATAAAATCGCAGGGACTCAGAAAAGATTGGGCAATTTTGAACCATCATCTGCTATATACGAAGGTTCGAATTTCGTGTGACTTTCTATGACTGACTACATATTCCGCTACATTGTATATAAAATCGTTATACGTAATAACTTTGATGCAAAAATTTCTTCTTATTGAACATTTCTTGAATTTTAAAAGGTGATGCATTCTTTTCCCACCTTCTTATACGGGCAATAAGTCATATTAAGTTTTATAATGTTGTGTTCGTATGTTTCTATGAATAGTTGTCAATGTGCATTATAACAAAGGTAATTATTTACATTATAATTAATATTATAATACATTTCTGCACAGTTTGTAAATAGCGTGCGTGTCTATTATATTAGTTTGTTTAATAAGTTCGCGAAGTGTCGTCTATTCGTCAACAGTAAAACTAAAACTTCGAGGTCATTTTAACATATAATGTTTCATAAGAAATTCAACCATAATTTCAATATTTTTTTGCAATATTTTAAATAAGATTTAGGGTTTCAAAAAGCTGGGTGCATAGTGGATGCCGTATTCGTTAATAATGCAACAAAAACACTTTCGAATGCAACTTTGTCAGCAACATTTGGAGCACTTTTTAACTTTGAATGTCTTTTTAGTTTTAAGTATTAAACTTTTAGTTTAATTTTTAATCTAAAGTCTTTAGTTTAAAACTGTAATTTAAAGTCCTTAACATTCAAAATAAATTTTACAACTATAAACTTGTTTTTTAATTTTCGTTTTGCGAACTTATTGAAGAACCTAGTAGAGTCTATACCTCTCGACTAATTGGACCATGCCGCCTGACACCGCCATGGTCATACTCCAAGTTCTTGCTTCCCTTAAGCGGTTGTGGAACAAATTATTGATTTCTTGTGTAAATAGTCGGACAGTATCACCGGATTTAGAAAGAGAAGAGGTCAGATGCTTATAAAGGGAAAAAAGAAGTCGAAGGCGGTTGTTATTGTGAACATTTACTGATATACGTAAATGGTATAGGATATTTTTACAGCATAATTACTGCTCTGCATATTAATCATTGCATTATTAAAATTTAATGTAATTTCGATTTACATTTCTTCATTTTGCAATTAACAGATTGATACTTTGTAAAAAATACACTATTTAATGAATGTAATGCATAGACCGGAAAAAAAATATATCTTTAACACAATAATCGTAAATATTTATTTTGATGCGTTTAATTTTGCCGGGATTATTCGATTTGGGGAAATAATTGTCCGTGTCGCATTGTGGTGCGTCGAGTCTTCGCTTTAGATTTTAGGATGAATACGTTCTAACAATAAGATGTATGTTGTCGGATTTCGATATCTAGCATAACAGATAGGTTTATTTGACTAAACTTAATACACTAAATCTAACAGTGGTAAGGTACACGGGGAATCAATCATTTGTTCCCCAACCCCTTAAGGGGAATAGGAAGAACAAGGAGAACTTGGAATACGACTGTGGTGTTGTTAGACGGGAATTGATTTAGATTTATAGGCCCTATAGTCGATACACGCGTGATTTTCAAGTTGCGCAAAAAAATTTAATTGTGGTTGTTATAATATGCATTGACATATTTAATTGTTTTATTCATAGCAATGTGCAAGCATAATAGTATTAAACCTAGTATAACTTATAGTTTGTATAAGAACAAACGTTGTATAAGTTCAAACGTTTTTGCGCAGGTTTAACGGGAAAAAGTTTATTAGCATCCAAACTTGCCGCTGTGCTACTAATATTGGTATTACGAAAGAAGTTCTAGATGAATATTGGTAGATGACACCACCAAGTCCAAGCAGCAGGTTAAAAATCGCTTTTTGCGAAAAATACGCATATTACATACCAATTTATATGTTTCATTAAACTCGCTACAAAACGCTTTATAATCCAATGATGTACAATTTATATGACGTTATTTAAAAAAAGTATTTTTGATTACCGTGAACGGCTAAGGTCTTCATTAAATATACGGATTATAGATTCTATCGGATGCTTTAATAAAATTGGTTCAAAACGATTCTTTTGGAGAGCAATCTTATATACCTACCCAACGTAGTAGGAGTAACAGCTAACTTTATAGGCTCTTCATTGATACATTTTTTATGAATGTTTGTTGACGATTTCTTCACTGTTATACACATGTTCCTCTTATCAAATACGCGCTTTACATTCTTAGAATATAAACGCGTAGAAATTATATCGATTTTACGAATTTTCATGGGGATCAGGAACGTCGTGAACACATGTTTGAACAACTGCTCAAGAAATGGATTTATTCCACAATGATACATCCACGTTAGCAAGGAATCGCCAATAAGTTTTAACATTCTCAATATGGGATCAATAAGTTATGAACATTTAAAGAAGTTGCGAGTTTAGTCGTAGAACAGCGTGATCAGGAGATACTGCGGCCATATTTGTAGCAGCGCGCATGCGCGCAGAGTTGGCGCAACGAAAAGCTTAGTACATCTTCAAATGCTGTATTCCTAATACGCTTCCTCGTCCCAGAGTCTTCAAATGGTCGCGACCGCCTCTTTTTCACTCATTTCGACTTCAAAGTCGATAATTTTGCATTCCTCCTACACTTTTTAGTTTTTTAATTGCTATACGTAATAATTAGGCTACATTACTCAAATTTTAAAGTAATTAATAGATTTTTATTATTCGTGTTTTATTTGCTACTTTGCATTTACTTCAGCGTGTTTTAAATAATTGTTAAACAATATTAAAGTGTGATACAAGATAGTGTTCACGTAATCTAAGACAAAGCCTGAAAGGAATCGGGTCTAATTGGTCGGATAACAAGCGTTCACTTCTGCTCGTACGTATTTTCGAGCCAAGCGTATTATTCGCTGAACAGTCACGCCTACTAATTCAACGGCGTGACAAAGGCAGCGGATGAGAGGTGTCGAGGTCGAGTGAGATAGCGCGAAGTAAGCGACGTGTCTCAAAGCATTGACGTAAAGATAAATAGAATCGTGGTACGTGAAAGCAGTAAATTGCGAGGCTTGGTAGGTTCTCCATAAACACAAACATCCTATTCCTTTGCAACCAGTCACGTAATAGTCTAAATGTGGGAATTCAACGAACGTCAAAGGTGAGAATAGGTATGTCGAACGAAACACACATTTACTTCTATGTTATCTCGATGTTTTTTTTTTCAACTTGTGTGAACAGCAAATACTATGACGGTTTATTCGATTGCCCGGCAAATGGAAAAATGCAAGAGAAATTCTAAAGCTGCATTATTTTATTTCTCAGTGCTCTAAGTAAGATCAACATAAAGAACGTAAAATTAATATTGGTGTTAATTGTTTAGCAGACCCATAAATACGTCAGTGCATAGCATTAATATGTAAGTTTTCTCATGCAAATAACAAAATAATCTATTCTTTGTACATTTCACAATTTGTTTTCACATACTTTGAAAATACATTTTTTTTTTATAAGACAATGCTTATTTTTTCAAATCAACCACAAATAGTGAAATATAAATTATGAAACATACGCGAAAAACATACATCAACATACATACATTACGTAATGGTTTGTACACTGTTTAAAGTAATGTATCAACAATTTCGTTATTACGTGCAAACACAATCGTTTGATTGCATGCACTTTGACATGAAAAAAACGTAAATGCAAGTGAATTACGTTAATTTTCATATTTGTATTGTAATAAAAACAAGTCGTATTGTAATGCATTCGGTATGCTAATTAAAAACTTTTTTTACATAAATATTTAAGAAATAATCAGAAATAATTCCAGTATGTCGAAGAATTGGTAGTGGATTGGAAGATATCGCGATTACATTCGCAAGTATTGTTGCACAATTGAGAAATGAGCGATTAAAGGAATAATGAATGTTAGTCGCATAAGGGATTGTGGTTGGAATTATTCGCAGCCATGTTGTTGGAAGGCGCATGCGCAGTAACTTTATGTTTCAATTTGATAGATCTCCTCTGGCAACGTAGGACCCTAATATTGACCTTTGCTTCAGAGATCTGAAATCGACACCGCCATATATGCATTTTTGTAATATTCAAGATCTACGATATTGCACTATTCCTACATGTATCTATTCATCTCTTGCAACATTCTGCCTTTCTTATTGTTATTGTTATTGAGCTTAAAGTAATGAATAGTTGTTTCATAATTGAATCTTATTTGCAATTTTGTATGTGGTAAAGCACCACTTTATTTAGTTATTAATTAATCGTGAACAGGAATAAAAAATATCAAGGACGTTTGACGAAGAAAATCGATTGAAAAAATTAATCAATAGATGGATAATGGAAAGGAATGTATTATAATGCTTATTTTAATTTAATTTACTACCCAACAAAAAAAAAATTTTTTTCACACCTCCGCGATAAATTTGTATCACATCAGGTTCAAAATATACAAGATAAATATAAATTACAATATAAATACATTTAGAATCTCACATACGCGGTTTCAGATAAAATATCATGTTAGATTAGTTATTATGATGTAATAATTTATTCGTGCTGCTTTAAGATTAATTCACAAATTTTACGCAATAATATTTGGACCATATTTTAAGGAAACATATCTGTAACTTTATTTAAAAGTGTTTGATAGTATATAATTTTCTCTTGTACTCTTGCCTGCTCTCTCTCACAAGAAACCAGCAGTAATTCCCCATCATTATTGGATCTTTACGATCTTAGTACCTCTTTTCCATGACGAAAATGGCTTGATGAAACCGTTCTCTTTGTTCCTCACTAACATTACCTAGATTTTTCGAAAAAAGTTTAGGTGTGAATGAAGGAAATGGCTTTTTAAAGATATTCAGTAACCGATATTTCTGTAGTCTTTCAACAAGTTTGACACTCAAGTTTTATAGGTTTTTTTCTCTCATGTTTCCACGAAAATCACGCACAACTTTTTTAAATGATTGCCAAGCTGCTAATTCAATCGTTTGTAAATTATTCTCAAATATTTTGTCCTTTATGGATTTCCTGATTTAAGGTCCAATAAAAATCCCTTCTTTCAATTTTGCGTATGTTAATTGTGGAAACTTGCCTTGCAAATATGTAAATCCACTATCTTCTTTGTTCAATGTATTAACAAAATTCTTCATTAGGGCAAGTTCTCAAAGGAGCCGTGCCACGTATAATATTGTGTACCACATCGCACGCTTGATTGGGTCCAAGAAAGATAACATAGATGTAGGAGCGACACTGTGACATTTACGAAGAAGCTTCAGGTGCGATGATCATGGAACTTTTAGTGTACATTGTTTTAAACTGTGTTTGAAGAGGAGTGTATTAGCGACAAACAAGGCAAAGATAATTGTTCATTATGCTGGCCACACTTTAATTTATATCTCGTTTCTCATACGATTCATAGACATTTGTAGTCAAATCTCCAGAAGACTTACTGAATAATAGTTTTCTAAATGACATTTGTGCTGTTCCTGTGCCTATGTTATATATGATAAATAAGACCAAGCTAAGCGCGCGATACGTCACACAATGTGATATCCGGACTGCTTTGAAAAGAGTTCACAGCTTGGCAGTCCTTAACATAAAATATAACTTTTTTAATTTAACTTTTTTTTTAGGTAAATTGCTTATTAACATATTGGTAAGAGTTTGCGATAAAAATAAGATAAAACGCGATATAATTCCGTCCATATTTATTTATCTAATACTTATTTTACAAATCAGTTTCTTATATTATGATCTCGGAGGCATTAAAAAAACGGGATATAAGTTACATAAAAAAATTATACTGTTTTTAGTCTCACTTTGATCGACAATATCTCACCAAGATTTTACAAAAAATTTCAGATAAAAAATTCAGATTCAAAAACAATAAAATTGGAACAGTTGTAATAATACTTTTTAGATTGATTTTTAAATGTGCCACTTGCCCACCTCGCATTGACCTGCCTCTTTTGTTCGGGGTTCGCTTTGTGCGCTGGTCCTTTTGATCAGCAGAATACAACGACTTGAAAAACCGTGTCTTCTACTTTGTAAGAGACAAAAATCGTATTCACATTTTCGGACTCTTAAGGCGATTTTACTGTATAGAGTCGTGCAAGTCGGCTGATCCATCGATTTCAGGGGATAACGGCTAAGACGAAAAAACGTTCAAAGAAAGTCAAACGTCAAAATCTGAGTTGTGCGTTTCAGCGTAGTAACGGAGATTAGTGTAACCCAGCGAAATAAAACCGTGTTGCCGCATTCACTTCATTCGCCTCTCTGCGTTTATATTAAAGTCACCAATAGTTGTAACAATACAATCATGATCCAAAATTGATTAGCACCCCTGCCATCCGATTCCATAAAAATAAAGTTACATTTATGCTTCGTACTCATGGTATGGATCGTTTTGGTAAATATCTGCTCAGAAATTGAAAAAAATGCTCCCAGTGTACTGAAGGAAGGATTCTGGACCTTAGTGAGATCAACGTTATACATTGAGTATTGTTACTGCTTCGGGCATTAACGGTGTGGCATAGCTGAGCAAGTGGTCACCAGATGTTTTATTACTCTATAGAAAGCTCAAGCAAATGATAACCAGGCAAGGACCAGGTCAAAATAACCATAAAACATCTAGTGAACAAACGCTTGCTCAGGTAAAAATGAATTAACAAACGTGAAAAACGCTTAATGGGACCGTCAGCTCTACCCTTGCAGGATCGCCCCACCAAACTGGCATATTCAATGCCGGTTAAATAAGCAACGTTCTTCCAATGAACAGGAACCTTTATTCAAGCGTACTCAAGAGTACAGATCGATAGGCAATCCCTCAATCTAGAGGTAGCCAAGAATCGTATCAAGGAATTCTATCAATCGACAGTGTAGTAGAATTCGATAGGCAATTCCTCAGTCTAGAAGTAGCGACTAATCATAGGAATTGTAGAAGTTCATTACGGGGAGCTACGGTGGTGTAGTGGATAGAGGTTCAGACTGCTACGCGATAGACCCTGGTTCGAATCCGGTCCATCACACATCTGGTTTTTCAATGTGACATATATACCGTAGCTCTGGTGTTTCGGAACCCACCTTAAACAGTAGGTTCTAGGCCAAATGACCTTAACAGTCGGTGTCGAAATATGAATTTAAAAAGAAGAAAAGAAAAAAGAAGTTCATTATACTAAGCGACTCATTCATAATCAACCTCGTTATTCATTGTGTAAATATATTCATGGTTATATCGCGAGTGCTCAATTCCCGAACCTTGGCCCCGGATCTTGTGATGCCACCCGACTAGTCGCCGTCCAAAAACCTCGTACGTCGAGGTGATCTGCTCTTGGGAACGCCACCATTACTGGGAGCAGCAGTTGTTCACGGGAAAGATCACCCAAAGATTGCTATCCAGCGACACTCGCCCAACCAACGATACACACACACCACGGCCTTCTTGTCGGGTTAAGGGTTGATCGCCAATACGAGAGAAAGAGAAATAGACAACACATATTTTTCTCTCAGCGTCAACGCACACGACGGAATATTGGTTCAACGAGCAGCCAAATCCAGCGTGCACGACGTCAACAGGTATGTTGTTAACACGTTAAGCGCCACGCCGGTTTAACGTGCCGTGCCATTCACGCCACAGTTAGTGGTGAAGTGGGCCACTCCGAGCCGCTTGCCGATATACGAGCCAGAGTATAAACAGATGGGTCAAGTGACTTTTCTCAATCATGATAAATACCATTTTGGATTCGTATCTTGAGTTCGTTTATAGTCTTAATATTATAATATACATTCACAAATGTTAGGTTGAAAAATGGTGAAAAATTTAACGCAAAAATTTACAATCTTCTATAATCAATGTCCAAGCAAACTTCACCTCTACTTACCTTGTTTTAATAAATTACGTTTATGTTTCTAACACGTTGAGTTCCGCGCGAATTCATAAGGCAATCCCCGTCAGAACATGCACTCTGCATAGAAGTGCGCTGTCAGTCACTGGTGCTTGATGCGGCTTGAACGGAAAGCTCACTGTCAGTCACCCGTGACTGACGTTGCAGTTATGGTGTTCATGCGTAGTGAAAGAGCAACGAGCTGTTAAAAGAGTTGTAAATACCAATTGTAAAAGGGAGTGGAATTGGGGCGGTAGGTAGCCTCGTTGGTAGTAGCGCACATGCGTGTGGGCTGGTACACCGACGTGTTTGGTAGACTTCCTCTAGAATTCTGTGATTCTAATACTCTCTTAACGCATTCGCGTCATATGACGAGCAGTGCTCGTACGAGATTATTATAGTGTATAAAACATATGACGGTCTCAGTTCGTGAGGTCGGTATAGCTCGATATAATTGCATATATTTCCTGTAAAATATTGTTTGTAGAATAGGTGATATATCTTATATCATGATATACATTTATAGGCAATATGTTACGAAAGCCACATAATATAGCTTATATATGATGTTTCACAATGTTAATTTTTAAGCAAGTCTGAATGTATTTAAATATGCCGCAAATGAGTTAAGTTTCCAAGCTTTCAAATTAATGCTATTATGCATTCTGGTAGAGTCCACTCTTCTCACTCTGTTCCTCCTAATATTCTGTCATAATTTCTGATTTTGTGCGGCGATTAATAATAGTTTATTAATCTTGTCGGGGATACAATTGCGTATTTGTTACTCCATAATTTAAGGAGTCAGATAAAGGAATACTTCCTGGGGTAAAAATTAATTAAGTAAAACGCAGAAAGCCCTTACCGGGATCAAAAATAATTGTTATTTTTCGTATTGTTATATTTTTTATATTGTAATTCTGTTAATAAAATGTAACTTTAAAATGTGTACGATTTTGTTTTTAATGACATGGCAGGATCTTCGTAAGAGGCGCGCTTGCAATATTGTAAATGCTTGCGGAGAAGTGCATGATCAAAATAATTCGGAGTTATTGAAACGTCATGTTCAAAATTGCTGGAAGTGCAAAGAGTTAAACATCAAGAAATATGACTATGAAACAGTGCCCATTTTGCTCATTAAAGACAATATTCGAATGTGATTTTCGACTTTCTTGATCGTCATGAAAATTTATAAACTGACTATAATCTTTGCACGGTTGCATTCTTAGGATGTAAATCAGGATCTGTTAACCCAAATTTTATCACGAGCCGCATTGACTACTCAAAAATTTCCGATAGCCGAAAAGAATACTTATAACGGCGATTTTTTACAATCCTTTTTTCTAATTTTGGCTTTATAACGAATTTCATATTTATTGTTCTTTATTGTAAATGATTTATTTAATTGTAGAGGTACATTGAAAGTGTTCAGTTAGTGCAAATGTGGAAAAAGGACAATGCTACAACTAAATATGATCAAACCGATGTTGTGCTTGAATTTTGCTGGACTGATTGGTCAAAGTGAAATTTGGTTGAGAAAGAGTATAGTTATAAAACACACTCCACTTTATGACAACCAAATATGAAAAGAAAACATGTATTGAATCAACAACAAAGAATGTTTATATGGTACTAAACACAAAACAAAAATAAAAATACCCGATAATTAAAAAACAACATAATTCCTTATATTTACATGACAGCGGACACCAGCATGTAAGGACACGGCCGAATGTGTGTTGCTTGATCCTGATGTAATGAATTCAAAAATTCTATTATTTTTTTTTACAGACGCTTTAATATCATAGTTTAATTTAATTAATTGCTAAACGCTGTTATACTCAAAGAAAAAATATGTACCTTCTATAAACGTGCAATCGTGCTTTAAATGCATAAATACTAAAAAGATATTTTTAAAACTTGCGTTGTTTTTATTTATCAACAGTTTAAACAAACAGATTAAGCACCAATGTTAATCGTGTGTGCAATCTGAGAATTACATTGAGGGTGATGACTTTGGTTGGAACGATTTTCCTGTAGGATAACTAAAAGTTCGTTGTTATTATTATTCAAACTGGCGTGTATCAGGAGAGAAAAACGATCGACGAGCTGCATCTGTCGCGCGTGCAAAAAATCTCTCTCCAAGCTTTAGAAACCAATTAGGCAAGCATCCCTTCTATTCAAGGTATGAACACAAATTTCCAGATGCATTGACTATTGAGCTTTTCATTCCTAATGCTGATTATAATCGATCTCGATGCGGGGCCTCTATTTATATACTGCATCATAGATACTGATGAAAGACGAGAAAGTGGCATTTAGTTGTGATTGCTGCTAGTTCATTGGAGCAACTTTTCTGGAAATATGCATAAAAACTTAATACACGCATGTCTGTTATTGATTAAATGGCTCTATCTATTAACTTTTCTAGAAATATGTATACAAATTTAATACATGAATTTCTAGTATTGACTACATTATATCTATTAATTCATGTTGTGTGTGTAAGTTGTAACGTAGTGAGTAAACGACATGCGTTGAAACTGACCAGGATGGAACGATACCGAGGAATAAATTGCAAAGCACTATCGCAGGAACTGATATATGATAGATCATCAGATATTGTGAATGTGTGTGCTCACTAATTTAGCCGTTTATTTTGCAAATGGCAATGAAAGATTGCTCACTAATTCAGCCGTTTATTTTGCAAATGGCGTAAGTCCATTTGTCAATTATTTTTCACTAACTGTAGTAACGTGTACAAAATCAAGTTAGATGTCATAAAAATACTTTGCAATTAAGTATATTCAAACCATACGATAAATTTAGACATATACATTTTCGCAACTACTTCAATCATTAAAAACATAACTTTAATACTGGACTAAGTACAAGCCGTTATAATATTCGAAAATACGGATTTTCAAAGATACGAAGGCAGTAATGAAGATCATTCCTGCCACATACATAAAATGTAGATGAGCAGTAAATTGATATGTAATTGATGTAATTAAATTTCCTGAATTGCATCAATTGTTTTTAACTGTAGTAAAGCAATATTATAGAAATTGAGTATTGTTTCTTCAATTTAAAGCATTTTAAATGATGTCGAATGAACTTTGGCTCTTTCAAAATCTATAACAAATCTGGTTGTTAATTTTGAAAGTGGCTTAACTTTACTTGTGGTCAGAAAACTCATATTATTCACTTAATAATTGCTATTATTTTAAAAGCAATTGTAAATTTAACTCTCTTAGATACATTTAAGCGGTGTAACACATTGATGTCCTTTATGTTTATTGTTAATTTCATTGAAATGCAAACTGTTAAATATATCGATTTGAATATACTCGTGAACGGATTTAGGTAACTTTCAAAATCAATGCTTCAAATATTAATGTAACCATGAGATGTATAGAAATATTATGCTATGATTTTAATCAAAATACTTTGAAATGTGCCGTATAAACTGTTTTTCATTAATTTCTTCAATTCCTGAAATCCTATTAGGATTCTCTAAGCAGTTCGAGAGAGTGAAAGGTATCGCTAGGCGGAACAAACCGAATTGTCTCTTGCAGTCCATAATGCTTCGACTGCTAACTTCTAATCTCGCAACAGTACTTGCATAACAAAATATTTGTATATACAAAGAGAATGTATAAATCGTATACTTATTTTGGAATAGAGTGAGCAAAGCTTGAAAATAATTGATTGGATGAATTTCTAAGGACCAAACGTAGTCTGGTGCGACAGAATGCAAATTCTGTGAAAAATGCCGGCATTAAGTGGCGAAAGAGCAGGGGAGAGGTGAAACTTGACTATAAAAATCTCATTTCAGCTTTTAAAATTTCGCCGGAAGATGACTTCCGAGAAATTTGATCTTTGCGTCAGTTTCACCCTTGGAAGCTAAACAAGTTCAATTTCGTCCTTTTTACAGTATCAAATTTCTTTTAATCCTTCTCGGTGAGAAATGATATTTGTTACTCTATACGTCGAAAGAAATTTTTTGAGCTTGACTTTTGTGAAACAAGATCTGGCAAATGATTGGATTGACTACTTGAACAATTATTTTTACTACTTTTCAGAAAACTCAAAAGAAAGAAATCGAATGGTGTGTAATCGCATGACGTTAGTGGTCAATTTATGTCACCTCAGCGTGTGTTAATATGATTATGAAATTTTGTTTATAATAACTGCATTATTTAGTTTGTAACACAATATGGTTCACCGACGAGAGGAAATTCGACACAGTATTAATAAAGTTTCTTGGGAGTTATGCTAACGTGTCATGAAAGATGTGACTGAAAGAGGAAACGATTATTAAATTATCTGCGGCGACCATTTGACAGATCTTATGTTTCATAAATAAGTTCCATATCTATATTTTTAAATACAATAAAGACATCAGCAACTTTTAAATAAAAATGAGATTTATTTAAAAAATAAAGTGTTAGTTTATTTTGCGACTCTCTTTACTATAATCTCTCTTTCAGTTTTCCTATCATACCCCATATATTCACCCAAATAACTTTTGCACTATGCATTATAAAAACTTTTTTTGCAGTATAAAAACTTTTTTTTCTAGAAAAGTTGTATGGTTTAATCCGTTATTTACCATTGTCCCTTTTTTAAGACGCTTGCTTTTTATTTATTTGCACTTAAGCAGTGGAACTTTTAGGTTTGATTGTTGTACCTAAATGTTGTACTGCTATAAGAGTTATAAACTCAAAATTATTTTGTCTCTAATTAGCTTACTGTAGGAAATTAATTAATTAGTGCATTTTGTAGGTTTATACTTGGCTTTGGCATATAATGGGTTACGGCATACAAGGATACGTTATGTATTGCATATATTTTTTTTGGAGTTGGAGACGTTTCGGAAATTTCAAGATCAACATTGGTTTTTTAAATAAACTGATCCATTTTTTTATGCAAAAATATCAAATAGCGTTAAATTTGAAATAAAAAAAGTACTCATCTTCATAAGCAGCAAATCTATTAAATAATAAATAATTTCACTTTGTTTCTTCAAAATGGTCCATGCAGAATCTCAAGTTGCAATTAAAATTTGTGTAAGATCACGAAATTTATGTTACAATCTTTATTAACATTATGAATTCTGCGTATTCACAATTGCCTATTCTGTTCATAATTCAACATTGAAATTTTTTTCGGTGTTGGATAGAAATTATCTCAATCAGATGTAATTTCTGTAACCACAACGTTCACCAGATATAACGTCGCTGAGCTATTTCTATGAGGTACGTTAAAATATAGTAACCCGTGAGTAAGTAATAAGAGCGAATAATATGAATGAATAAATTCGTGAAGCATGCGATATGTATGCTGTAGAAACAATTTTTTTTGTTGACTGATAGATTATATCAATATATGAATGCGATTGGTCATCATTTCGAACATTTACGTATTGTATCTCTAACTTGTAATTATGCACAGACTAATTTCAAGAAGTAGTGAAAATAATAATTATTTGTTAGGTTTGCATCTGATAACGGTCTGTACTTTTTTTATATCAAATTGAACGTTTTGGATGTTTTGGTATAAAAAAAACATAATATTTTACTTATAAAAACAAAGTTGCCTTTGGAATCTCCAAAACGCCTCCAGCTATAAAAAAGATATATGTATCTATAACATAATGTATTATTTGGAGCATACAAGTTTTCTATACAAACCATCCTGTATATGGATACATATGATCATCCTGGTATAACATGAATAGCTAAATAACTTGATGGCCAACGAGTGACATTTTAATTACTTATGAATTCTGGAAAGGAATGGTACCTGGACTTGAGACAAAGTATGTAAACGGACTGTTACTTTGAAGTTATCGTGAATCATAGACAGTTAAAAGGAAGGAGTGACCGGCGAACTACGATAGAGGGTGTAAGTGCAATTATGGTAATCAAATGAAGGTGACGAAAGGTAATGAGTGGTTGCGCCCTGGAAGGCCCGGAGTGCCGCAATTAATTCGTGGGTAGCCCCAAGGAAATGCCGTGGTTCCTCTCTGTATGATGGAATATCTCCTTTTCCTTTACTCAATACCTCAATTATTGTTTTTAATTCTCTAGTGCACGAGTTTGGTCTGTGGAATCTACGAGAAAATTGGTACATAACTTCCTTGCTAGCTGTCAATTTTAAGAACAGTCAGTGATTCTTTGTTTCACTAAGCAATTATTTACATAGATTCATTTTAATTCTCCATCTGGTCTTATTGAGTTAAAATTTCCGTCGATTACATTGACACTTTTATGTGGAATAGTTGTAATCTTTGGTATGTGGCTCAAATAATTAAAATAATTCGTAAATTCTTGAATTCAATAAAATTAATATTTGAAAATTGTAAGGTTTACGGTGATGAATTAAACCGTGTCAAGAAAATTTCCGTGGAAAAAAGTCGGATATTGGGGAAATTGGACCTGAACTTGAAAAAAAATTATTACTATTACACAGAAAAGACTCGATATGATCGATTGAAATTCAAATTCCACGAAACTAGATGGAAAATTAAAATAAATGTATGTGAATAAATGCTCAGTTAGGCCGAAATCACTGATTGTTCTACGAGGATGTTATTTTCTATTTTTGTTGTTCTGATCTTTTTTTTAACCTCTTTGATACGGCATTCCGCTCCATTGGAGTATATTGTGGCCAGTTATACAAGTCGTTATATGGACGCTGGTTATATCGGCGCTTGTAACGAAAAGGCTCTCTTTGTGTCTCTGCGCTTGGATCTTTTTGATGTGTATTCTCTAGAAATTCGCTGACAAAAGACCAAGTTCAACTAGAAACTAAATAGATATTATATTTGTGTTGGAAGTGATAATACGTGTAATTGTAGATGAGATAAGTGGTAAAAATACGAATAAAATATACAAAATATTTTGTTTTTATACATAATGCTATGATTAGTTAATGTCATTTTTAGACTTTATTGATGTTTCGTTATAGTTTGAGTATATTTTGGTTAAACTTCCGGCTTCAATATCAAAATACAACTTTCTGTAACACAAGAATAATAAGTCAGGTAGACATTAAAAGCGTTGAGTCACGGAGCGTTAAATAAATACTTTGCCACAAGTAAACCGCGGTTTTTTCTTGCAAATATTTCTAGGTCATAATAGATTAAACCACTTTTTTATGGTTAAAAAATGAGATTCCGTTATCTACTGGTTTGTAATTTAACTTCTGCTTCTCGCGAATCTAACAAATTCTTTTGTAGAACAAGTTCTTCTACAACATTATCGTTTAAGTTTTTGAGCTAAAAATAAAATCAAATGTATATTTCGTGTTAAAAAAGTCAGAAATTGTATTCGATGTAATAGAACTATGTAGATATAATACTCACTAAATAGTAATTACCAATACCATAAGCGTATTTTTTCTACGATGTATTCTACAGATCTACTGTCAGCTTGGTATTTCTTTTCGAAACTTTTGAATTATCTTAATAAGATATTTTTATATTCTGACCATAATGTTTAGAGATACCTCGATTTGTAATCGGACCTGAAACTCAAGAAATTCTACCATAGAAATATTGAGTTTTTTAAATTGTTATAGGAGCAAGTTATAAATAAAAATAGTAAATACAAGGTTTCCAAAAAAATGTGTGCAAAGCTTTAAAATTTCCTTAATGATTGTTGTTTTTAAAATGGAGTTAAATATCTTCTGATTTGAAGGTTGTCTCAAAAGTTTTTCGCTATTTGCACGTTGCTGCTGTAACTGACAATATTTGTACAAATGTGGAACCTAATCTATCAAATATTTTAATCTTCATCCTTTGGTCGTTTTCGAGTTGTATACATAATTCAATAAAATAATACAAAACAAGTACACAACAATTGTATATCTCTTATTTCCTTGTAGAACGGGAAGAAACTTTCAGAACAACCTAATACATATACATTTTTTTTTGGATGATGTATATTTTAAAGCTGTTAAAGCTGTTGCAGCTGAATACGTTTGTTTTGCGTTGTTTTAACCTACTTCAGAACACACATTACGTACGGAATGATCCAATATTTGTTTCACTTTTCTTTCTCTACATCAAACTGGCCAACGCGCGGTCGGCGGTCTTAGATGACAAATTGTGTCTTTTTTTGAAGTATTGGGTATTTTAGAAAATACTTCAAATCGTATGAAAATAATTAAAAGAAATGACATTCTCTATAATTACATGAAGAATACGAAATGCATTGATTCTACTGCTTTATATATTTATTACTATGGGCATTTATTACAATTTATATATAATAATGGCCGCTGAGAAAAATTTTCCATTATTCTGATTAATGCGCGACCCTTGGAAATTTTTGTGATGTCAATGTGGGCCGCGATGCAATTGGGTTGGACGTTTCTACTCTACATCCTACATCGTTTTGATGCCATTAATTAGAGACATGTTAGAGAAGGATTCGAATCCGAGATAGCAGCGTTTTTAGAGAGATAGCATTATCCAAGATAACAAAAGTTTTTAGCTAGATAGATTTTTCATGTTTTTATATTAAAGCAAGATGTAAAAAATTAATCTGTTCATTTTTGCTAAAATATTTGAATTGTTAGACTTATAGACTTTGTGACATGTTTAAGGAGGAAAATCATAATGATGGCTAAATATAGGAGGCTATTTTCAATTTAACATTGAATAGAAGATAAGATTGAAAAATTTGTGTCAATTTTTTATTTTATGTAATATATAATTGGCATGGACTTATCGAGCAAGAAGATAATTTGGAGTAACTATGTCGTCTAATATTTTATATTGATTTTTCATGCTTTCAAGAGATAATTGTTTTGGATTACGTTCATAAAGAATTTAATACAAATATTATACTTAATATTAAAGGTTGGCGATTCCAACCACTGATTATATGTTAAAGAACATTTCTTTTCGACTCCTCTGTTATGACTGGAGATTTAGACACGGTAATATTGAATATTTCATATATATATTTAATTTGTGATCTTTGCAGAAAAAATATATATAAACAAAAAACATAAAAATATATACAAAATATGAATCTTTTTGTACCTAACTCTACGCGTATCGTACATCTAAGCAGAGACGTCTACAGAAGAATAAACAAATATATAACCGTTTGCCACAATGGAAGCGCACTTTGTTGCATATGAATATCTCTAACAACACTAAGCATATAGACAAATTGTGTAAAACGATACTATAGTAAAGAAGAACGTTATTTGAGCCGTTTATTTTGAAAGTGGCCCAGGTCTATTTGTTAATTATTTTTCACTATTTGTAGTAACGTGTACTAAATTAAATTCGTTGACATAAACATCATTTTGCAGTTAAGTATATTCAAACTATACGATAATTTTAGACACGTAAATTTTCGCAGTTACTTTAATAATTATAAATATTACTTTAATATTGGCCTGAATCCGAGCCATTCTTAATAACATCGGAAAACACGAATTTTCAAATATCCAAAAGTAGTGATGTAGGCAATTTTAATTAATTGATATTAATTAATATACTGTTTGTCCTCCAAGATTATTGTTTTTAGAAAGTGCTGGAAAGGTAACAACTTTATTCTAAATTAAATGATACAAGAGAATTCCATGTAAACCAAATTTTTGGAGGATGCAATTTTTAAAAAGTTAAAAAATTCTAACGGAGAAATTATAAATTGGTGAAAATATGCTGCCATTAAAGTTACCATGTCAAATTGTCAGAATTTAACATTACTAAAGCGTTTCTCATGTACCTTATAATCGCATATATAATACAGAATTTATTTCATCTATGTTTTGTTCTTGTCTACGTTACAGATACAATTTCCTGTACCGTGAAATTTTCAGAAATAGCACGTTGCGAATTTCAAGTCGTTCACCGCGTTAGTTTCTGTAGTAATTCCCCGGTCAACAATGTGTTAAGTGTTAATCGTGTCTCGGGTACTGAGGGTGGATGGATGGTGCGTTGGCTCCCCTTTGTGTCGTGACCGTGAATAACGTTGACGAATGATGATGCAAACGGGGGCCCCATTCTTACTGTCGATTCTGAAAAGGGGATTATTTCTGCGCAGCTGCTCTGCCGGGAATCTTATTTAATTTTGCACTAGTCGGTTTGGCTTGTGTGCCAACATTGATATAGAACATATACTTTATTCAAGAAACATGGTTTTATTAATACCAATATGGTGATCATTTTACTGACTTATGTTTCTACATTTCTTATTTTATTCACATCGTTACATAAATGTAATGTAGAATAAAAAAAGACATTTAATTTTGCACTGTTTAATTCGGCTTGTGTATTCACATTATTATAGAATGCAGACTTTATTCAAATAATACGATTCTGTAGGTATCATAAGCGCATAATTTTGTGCATCTGCCTTGAGAAACGAATCATTTTACACATTTGACTCTATCTCTTATCAAATGTGTGAAGTAGAATAAAAAGTAAGTTCGATTTAATTGGTGGTATTATATTAATATATATAAAAAAAGTATATAAAAGAGAATTATTTTGTCGGGAATATTATTTTGTGATTTTGGACTATTCGACTTAGCTTGCATACGTAACGTAGAATAAAAAGTATACTCGACATACATGGAACGGAAGGATATATCAAACAGAGAAAAATGTGTGCACATCAACGCCTCATGTTTCCATGACACTAAACCACCATTCCAATCAGCTTGAACACTTCTCCCCCCACTCCCCGTTCCACCCTCCTGGCGTTGACACCGCTGGAATATTTTCGTAACACTGCGACTGCGTTTTGACAGAAAACACAGCGCGAAAAAAAGATATAGCTCCTCTTTCCTTTCCTGACCTCTGTTTGAATATTTTTCCAAACCATCTGGATACTTGCGAAATAATATTTCCAGTTACGAGACGCCCTTTGTTTGTGAAACTAACCGGTAGTCGAAAGGTGTTTCTATTTTATAATTTCTATAACCGAGTTTATTGATAATATCTTGGGTATACATTTTTTAATCAAGTTACTAAATGACTACCCCACGCATCTTATAGTTTTGTCGCACCATACAAAAGAGATCGTTTTTCGCGAAAAGATATACACGAAAAGAAAATTGATTTTTCCTTCTGCGATAATTGTGAACTAGATGGGTTTACGATAAATTAAAATATGAAATATCAACTAAAATGCGAATAACGAGCATACAAAATTGGGAGATAGAATTCAATATCCAATTATGATAAAGAATAAGTTAGTAGAGAGACTCACAGGCACGCCTGGAGTAAAACACAAAATGCCGATGATACTTGATAGGCATAATTAGAGTGATAAGGGCTAATAAAAACATTGGTAATAGTGGATTAAATCAGGAATGTTTCGAAAGCAAAAAGAATGCGAAACGAAAAAGCGCATCGGTTGACCGAGGATGCGTTTCTCGAGGGTGTGTCTGTGCGAGTTTGAACCCTCTGGTCTTACAAGCTCACGAAATCAAGCGCAGGCCCCCTAGATCTGCATAAACACAATTAGTTCCTCTCATTGAATTATTCAGAACGTCCGTCAGCCGGCAGCCGTTCGCACAAAAGGCCATCCTCCTTTTGCTCCTTCCTTCCATCGTGCTGCCACCGCTCTTCTGCCACTCTTCCTTTATTCCGCGCTGCTTTCCCTTGCCGTTCTCGAAATATTTTGATGCAAGATCAATTTAATATACAATAGATAGTGGAAACAAAGAACTTTTATCGTTTTTCGTTTATTCATTAACCGTTATTAATTAAAGTCCGTGCTATGTTCTATAAGAAGGATATATATTTGAATGCGAGATAAATAACCTTGTATAATGCATAATAACCTTAAGGCTGAAACTATCGACGTTAAATATATAACTATTTCTACCACGCTCGTCGAATTGACGAATTTTTAATTATAGGTTGCATTCGAACTTTAGTAATTTAATAAATTCAATTAACTTAGTTTGTTATTACATATTGTTTTTGTTCAATACTTAATAGAATGTTTCATTAATAATTATTAAAAAAAAAACAAACAAAAACCGTTTTTATTTGCATTTATAGTGTATCACATTTGATATGTATGAATGAACTACGATGCGCATATTTTACAAATACATATTTTCTTAGATGAACATTTCCAGCAAACATATTTTTTGCATTCACTACAAGTATAAATCGCTCTGTTTTTGTTGCACTATCGAATTTGGCCAAATTTCCGGTTAATAATGATTTTTTTTTAGTTTTCTAAAGTATTATCCATTGTTTTCGATTCATGTTGATGAGAACAGGCTTCTTTTCCGCAACAACTATATTCACTAGAGTGCTTTTCGGGCAATCGGGACAAAGGTGGTTTTCTAGTTATATTTTCATCGCAAGTCTCTTTGTATAAAATCCAGGCAGCGATTGCTGTCGTGCAAAATATTACAAAGTACCTGCAAAGGCCATGTACGCGACCCTGCTTTTACGCTACATTTGGGGGCCATCTAGTCAACTACATCCACTCAGTCATAACCAGAAAAAAGTAGATCTCGTTATAATAGTTGTGCTGGAGTTGTTCGAGTTGCCTTCTGGACATCGTGGTTTATTCAATATAGCTTTATATAAAAATTGTACTTCAAATTTTTTCCGGAAGTGCCTGAAGCCGATGTATAAATGAATGTAAATAAGTAATGATGTCTATCATCGTATAAATGGCCCATAAATTACAATAAACTTTCGAATTATTAAGGCTGCCATTTTGATGGGTCTTTGTATAAATAGATATGAGTCATACCGATCACAGAAGTTAAAATGGCTGAGCGAAAATTGAAATGGAATATTTAGCTGTTCTTATACTTCATTAAAAGTTGTCATAAAATTTTAGAACAATGTATAAATTATATCAATATTTTTAAAGCGCTAAATTTGAAAACCGTCAAACTGATGATTTTGGTAGTGTAGTGTTAAAGTAATGTTTTGGTTATATGCTTTACTCCGTATGGTCTCGCGACTTTCCTAGGATTTATAGTGGTCATTGGTGACTGACCTGATCATTTCGAGAAGACGGGTTGAGGTTCTGGGCGACCATGGTGGCCCCATTTCAAATACGGGTGGCGGCCGCTACTGTGGCCTCATTGTGATCACAGATGTCCGCTGGATCCGATTGTTGTGAGAAGGCAAGCAGTGGTCACTGGTGACCATCCTAGCCCCATTTCGTGTGTGGCTGGTGGTTACCGATTACTGCTGTGGCTTCGCCATGAAGACTGGTGGTGATCATTAATGATCAGCAGAACCTGACAGTGAGGAGAAGACAAGTGTTGGTCACGGGTGACCTCGTGGTCTTACTTCGACTATGAGTCGACGCGACATTCATAAATGATCGTTAAGATAAAAGCTCCAGTAATTAACGCTATACCAGTAGTTGACACTTTTTTAAAAAAAGAAAAGAATAAGGAAAACACAAGCCGGAATATATCACACCGTATTAGACTACATATGATAGTGTTGTTCTTCAGCTGCTTAATCATGAAATGCTGCGCACAGCCCGCCATTGAGAAGTGTTATAGCAACCGGTTAATCAAACCCGTGCGCGACTCTTACGATTCTTGCGTGTTTTCGTATATGAATCGGTAAGGATTTGGTTAAAATGTAAGTGTTGCAAGTTTGTATTATTTAACCATTGTGGGTAAAAAAGGCATTTATTTATATTATTTGCAACTTAAAAATGGGTATATTTATTCAAATTGGCAACAAAGAATGCTGAACTGTTTAAATTCATTCCGTGCCAATTATTGAAACTTCTAATTGTCTATTATTCAGTAGTTGATATGGGATGTCAACTATTAACTTACTGAGTGTCGACAACTGACTTTGTTCCTCTGTCAATTTTGACATACCTCCTACGAAGGGAAACTTTAGAAATTATACAGAAGACGCTATGTAAGCGGCGTGCAGGATATCCGACTTCATAAAACTCTGTATTAAACGGCAGCTAGGAAATTTAATTTTTTTATTCAATTTTTTTCGGAAACATTTTTTAAACATTCAATAAATTTACTACTGAATTTTTTGTTTTCGCTGGGTGTCAACTATTGAATTAAATTTCACCTTTCAAAAAAAAAAGACTTCCAACCATTCCATCAGGAATACTTATCGTAATATAATAGTAGTATAGTTTGTGCAGCGACTATTAATCGTACATTTTCCATAAAGTGCACTTAGCTTGAGCTATGTGAACGAATAGGCAAAAAATCCCTTAAAGTGTGAACTACTGGTGCCTTTACTTTACAGCGATTAACGTTTTAATCTTTGTGATACCTTCTGATAACTTTTATATGTATGGAAGTGAAAGTCCTGTGATGGTTAAGCCAGAAGGACACAGGCTCGCGAGGGTGGCAGCGATAGACATCGATTTGATATAAACAGCCGGAAATGCGGAGGTTCGATTTATGCGCCGGCACGTCGCAGCTGCGTGCAGATGCAGGATGATGCATAGCGAGAGAGACAACCTATCCCTCCCTTCTCCTACAGATCTCCCCTTTCCCTTCTGATATCCTATCAATGTTTCATAGATCGAGCGATGAAATCGCGCGTGGAAAAGCGCCAAATTCGGTGATATGCAACAGTGGTTCGGTTACGCATACTTCACGCACTGTACACTTATAGTCAATCCTTTTCAACCGACTAATTATACCTTGAATTTCATTAAAATATTTCACTCTTTCTGATTATGTTTGAATAAATATTAATCGTTAAAAAATGTTGAGCGATAAATGTTGAGCTTATATCAAGCGCAAAAAGTTTATTCGAATAGAAAACTGTGTAATCCTTTTTCCAGGTAAAAGATTTTTCCTTGAAGAGGTTAATGTTTGTAAGGCTTCAAGTTACCAATGGCGATTAAAGGGAAAAAACGAGATGAAGGAAGGAGAAAATGGGGAAAGGGGAGCGAAATCGAGTAAAAATAGGCGGATGACAGGGCGAAAAAGTAGGGGGGGTCCGACGGGAAAGAGCAATGCGTGAGATAACGCGGCTGTACACCCCCAGCCATAAATACAGGGTGGCCTGAAGGATATGAAACTTGAATAACTTTTTGTTATTAATGCGAGGTTATAATGACAATATGTATAAGCTTGTGCTTTATCTAAGGTGCGTTACTTAAGGTCATGTATTTCTTTTTTTAACAGGAGACAGGAGAATAATAGCGAGATATTTGAAAGGGCTGACCGTTACGGTGGGTTGAGCCGAAAAATACAGAGCAATGGAAACAGCGCTGTGAAAATAACAGTTAAGAGCGTTAGTTTCGTGTAAGATAGATTATCTAAGTATTTTTCTTTTGTTAAACTCGTTACATCGGCGTCAGTTCCTTTGCTGTAGATAATTTTACCGAATCTTTGGCAAAGCTTTACGAAACGCTTTGTTCTACATTAATTTCTTTTATTCTTCCCTTTTTGCACTTTGTAAAACTTTCTTTGCAGACTTCTGATTACTGCTTGTGATTTTCAGAAACTTAGATTTTCCGAAATATTAACTTTTCAATACATATTTATTAGGTTTTTTTTTTTCATGATGAGGTTAACATTATCTATCATACATAATATTATAATTAAGCTAATATAATGTTTCAAGAAATGTGCAAGAGTAACATAAACCTTAATTTTTATATTAAGAGATTTCATTTTAAATGACTAAAACAATATCTATTTTTTACAGAATATTTATATATTATATATATATAATTTTAGAAACGAGCATTATGACGCAACAGGATTCAACATGAATTTGGATTTTTATTGGATAACCATGGATTTATTGGGAAAATAATTTCTTTCATGTTATTTTTAAGCCTGTAAGTTCTTTGAGTAATGTTGACACAGACTCATTTTTCACTTAGCGTCAATAAAGAAGCATTAATCGTAAAAAACTGCAAAATTTAGGTAGGTAATTGATATTGCTATTTAATACCGTTACCATTTCTGATAAATTTCTATCTTGATCTCGCGTTTGTACTTCATTAACGTAGCCGGTTCGTACAAAATTATTAATCGGATTTACAATCGATGTTCGTGACAGTGTTTTATAGCGATTAAAAAGACTAGCAACGTTATGAATTGCCGGTCGGCATCTTATCACATATACAACAAATTTGATACGTTTAAATTGTTTACTATAATATATATCGATCAATTCTCTAAATCGTGCATATATTATTACAGTGTTATCAGTTACAAGCATTGTGTGTTCAGTAATGCAAAAGATGAGCCGAGTTTAAGGTGAAATCTCTTTATCTTCACGAGGCCCTCTGATACTTTTTGTCCACCACATAATGTGACAATTTACAGCGATTGTAGAAAATTATTATTGTCATTATGATGAAAATAAATGTTGCTTATTTATTCATATATATTTAATAATATTTCAAATGAATATCTTTATTTTTTATAAAAAAAATCCAGGTAAAAATACTTCGAAGGATCTTTAAAAACTAACGTAGAGTGACGCATTTCTCCAAACTCTTCGAAAAGTATTTGAGGATGCTTATATAGATTTCAGCATGTTATTTATATATGTCCCTAATAAAATTAACAAACTATGATAGACATTTTCTTTCGTCTTTATCCTATAGATTTTTTTTAACATATAGTTTTTAAAGTTAATAAGAAGTATATTGCGTAGTAAGTTCTAGGTATTGTTGTAAGATGATCTTGTAATAATTTAAGATATACTAATGAAATAGTTTATAATGTAATTCACAGTGTATAATATTTGTAATAGGTTACAATTATACGATAATAGAATAATAAATTTCAAACACTGTTATGGAGTTGTAGCAAAAATATAAAAGTGCGAGACAATAAATAAATGACGACAATTCGTAAGGTTGTAAGAAGTTGTAGTTAATTTTAGTTAGACCTTCTTCTGTGAGCATCAAAATTGATTTTTTTTATCGGTGATTGATTATGCATAATAGACAACTATTTACTCAAAGAAAGACTATTATACATATATCTTGTATTTTTAGCTAGTTCCATTTAAAAAATTATAAAAAATAACAAAACCTACGTAATTATGAATTTAAAGCACGTTCGATAATAAACATTAATGGAGTATGTTGATATATCAGCAATAAATCTTAACAGAGTTCTAATTTTAGTAAAAAAAATTCGCTTTTCAACGATATTAAGATTGACATTGCATACCTTTTAGAAGAATGAATCTTAAATGTTGGATCTTATAAAAGATGATGTTAAGTTCATTCATATGCAAAATACAGTTCACAGATTTTCTGAATGAGAAAAAAAAAATTGTTTGCTGTTGGCTACAATTTCGGCAGAATTCGCCACTGCGCAGCGGTGTCCCGATATTTGTGTACGCGGCTGTATGTCCGTGGAACGATAAGGAATGCCTTTAGTCTCGCGTGTCGCGTTACTTCACGTCCCGTTCTGAATATTTATAAGGGCTGTCCGTCAAGAGGGAGGAGGAGGGGGCGCGTGCATTTTCATTTCAAAGTTACAGACCTGTCGCGGCCAGATTGGAGTGAAGATATTATAAGTGAAATATTAAATTTCTACTCCCCGCTATTTGTCTCTTATCTGTTCGAAATATCACACCATCATCGAGTCGAACTTCTTCCCCGATCATTATCTCGATCTAACTTTTTTTTCTGAAATAACTCAGATCAATCAATAAAGACATTGTTTCAACTAAGTCTTATTAATAAAGACGTTGTTTCAACCAAAATAAAATGTTGTGCAATCCTAAACATAAAAACAATGTATTTAATGTTTATACTAACAAATTGTAAAATATATAAGGAATACATTGCGCAAAAAACTTGTTTTTCACATAAGGACAAAGTTGATTCCAAGCATTTAAAAGTTGGTCAAACCTGTACCATAATGTTTAAACGTTGATTTTTTTTATTAATTTTAAGTAACGTTAACAATTATATTATGTTTCCTACGTCTCTGAGAAACTTTGTTATAAATTTAAACAATCAATTATTTTGAATGTAATCTCAGTGAGTAATATTATTAAATGCCTTTTTCTTCAGATTCAACTTGATTAAAACATTTATGATCCGCGAAATTCGGTTTATAGGCGTTTTCAATACTGACAAATTTTTAACTTAATTCTCTTTAGAATTTAATTTGGTATTTAATCTAAAAATACATAAATCCGATAATATTGTGGAACAGATGATAGAAAATATACAATGATTTGCAAAATATGTTGCAAACGTAAAACTGATCCATTCTTAAAAGAATTGACTTGTCATAATAGGAACAGCAAAAAAAAGGTGTATTTTCAGTCAGTTTCACGTACGAAAAGAGGACAGGAAAGAAATGGTGCAAAAGAAAATTCGCTGTAGCGAGGGTAGAGCGTTGCATTTAGAAAATGTCAATATGTTTTAGGATATAATGCGACGTATCTTGAAAAAAATGGAGAGCCATATTCGACACCAGTCTTCCTAT
This sequence comes from Ampulex compressa, assembly GCA_038496175.1. Lineage (NCBI taxonomy): Eukaryota > Metazoa > Arthropoda > Insecta > Hymenoptera > Ampulicidae > Ampulex > Ampulex compressa. The sequence goes on from JBCFXI010000862.1 coordinate 60,721, forward strand.
GAAATTTACTGAGAACACGTGTCTTTTTCTGTGAGTACTGAAACAAAAAGTCGGTTCTTGAACGCTAATGTTTTTCAATCACTCTGCGTTATACACTATTATTTAATGCGTGCCATTTTTTACATTACACTACCATTTCATACAAGCTCGCCCACTTTACGTGATATAAACTCTACAATAAGAAGGAGCTGTGGTCTGTTCATATTACTTAAATAAGGTTTAATTTGGTATATAATCGGCATAACTTTTCCATATAACATAAAACGTGGCATAAAAACGGCGTACACCACCAACATTCCTTCTTATTTTATACAAATATGTATTATTTTCTTTTGATGTTATTAGATGTTATTAATAATTACACTATAATTTTATACAACGTTGTATTTGAATATTATATAACAGCAGCCCAAAAAGAGGCATAATATATATTTTTATTTTGTCCAAACGAAATTAAATTCGAATTCGACGTAAGCATCGCAAGGTTAAGATTTTCCGTAAGACACAAAACGGAGCATAAAACCTTTTGAACATAAATTAATATAGTTTTTGTACCACTTACTTCGAATCACGGGGTATGTTGTAAAAACGTTATCATAGTTTGATCGTATCCTAATTGCTAAATGCGATTAGTACATGCAAATAATGATTAGTTACGATATAGCACATCGAGATGCATTGAAAAAAGGGAGATTGTAAAATTTAATTTGTAAATAAAATATATAACTCTAAGAATAATGCAGGATCTAGAGTAAGTGTTAAATGCGACTTGTGATCTAGGGTGTACTTTGTCGTGTACGATCGTGAGCCCGCGTGTAATCCAATTTGCCCTCAGTGTAACCGTGCTGTGGGGATGCACGGCGCCTTGGCCGTGCCCTTTCCACCCCCTATCACCCCTTTCCATTCATCTGCATGCGATCCGCACCCCTCACTGCGGGGCTAACGCGTTAACACGCGTTGTACGCTCGTACAATGCTGCCGACCGAGCGGAGGACGTGCTTACAATCACCCTTCCTGCGCCCTACTCCTTTCTCTGTCTCGAGAATTCCACTCTTCCGACGGCTTTATTAACTTTTCCTAGGGGCGAATTTTTTAGGCCGAACAAAATATTATTTGAGTTTTGGTCCGATTACTTTTTATTCTCACTATATCAACAGCAATTCGGGGAAGGAAAATAAATCGAGAAAATCGCTCTATTTCGTGAATTTCACCCTCACGATACCTTTATTAACTTTTCAGGAATGGATTTTTTAATTGCGAAAAGTAGGAAGCCGATATTATAATACTGGCCTCGGCTACTGAGGAATGTGTTTGCAATAAAAAACAGCAACATATTTAATAAAAATAAAACTGCTCTCTATTGATAATCAGGTGAAATGAAACGATATTATTTGCGTAATGTATGTAAAAGTATGCCTCTTCACTGCGTATAAAGTTTACCTGAAACAAAAAATTCTTCACAACTTGTAAAATATTGATTTTTTGACACATTTTGAATAGGACTTGCTTTCGTACAACTTGTTTGTTTTGTCGCAATTTAAACTTGTTCTACCGGCTGTTATCTATTGCGCTATACATATTATTTCCCAGATTATTTAACGATATTAAGTTTGCAAAGGGTTTATCAATTTCTCCACTGTTCAAAGTACCAATATACACGCATATCTTTCAAAACGTATTACACATAGCACAAACTTCCGAATGAAAGCTTCATACATTAAAAAATACATACGCATGATACATTATGTTCTATGATGGAACCGTACAAATTAGTATCATGGCCCGCGGTTGAAAAGTGAAAAATTGAGTGTTTAAATTTAATATATCAATATTCAACTCATACCGTTCTCTTGCTCGGCAGCAATATCTCACAATACATATCCGCATCTCGGTCCAGTTACACCAATGCCCGCTTTTTTTTAACGTCTATTTTCTATTATATGAATAATTCACCACTTTAATTCCAATACATTTTTCTGTTATTCTCTTTTTTAAATTTATTTAAATTTTTGATTATTATTATTTCATTAACCCTTTAATTATTGGAGCCACGCACCAAGTGGACACATTTATTCGTACAATGAGAGTGGAAGATTGGAATAACGTATGAATAGCCTACTCTGGAAGACTACGAATGTGTATTATTGTTTTGAAATTTTATATTTTTCTTTGTGCGTTGAGGGTTGCGAGCGTTGCGGATCTTCTCGCGGATATTCAGACTGCTTTCCGAGTCGAAGGTCCGCTTCGGGGAGATTCATGTCCGACGAAGTTCAAGCACGACGTTTTGCGCCATGCGCCTTCGTTCACGCCTAGGAAACACGAGACTCATCGCTTCGAAATTAATCGCGCGAACTACTAGTTAGGGTGTCAACAGGATCTGGCCCTTTTCGGTATAACAATCTGGCTTGCTGCACCTTGTCTCGCGGATTGGATGTTCAAGAACGTTTGTGTAAAGTCCGTCGTGTGTTGTAATTACGCGATGGTCGTGATGGGTTGATAGCCAGCGAGCTAGGCGTCTCGTTACGTTGCTCGATTAGCGATGTGATCGGAGCTAAAGTCTAGTCTCTAAGTCTCAAAGGCGCAGGTTTCTAGAAGAATGTGTTCATGAGGCTTGGGTGACGACCGACTGTCTAGAGCGAAATGCGGCTAACTTGAGACTATTGTTACTACGATGCTTTGATTTTCAGGAGAGGTTCAGTCAAGTCTCTTCGGGTGGAGTTTTAGAAGTTTTTCGTAAATGCGTGCCGCTTATTGATTTTCGAAGGTTTATATACGGTCTTTTTACAGTGATTGGTCGACTAAATTTTTAGACAAAATGCATCTCTGCCGGTTACCAGATTGCCCTTCGTTGACCGTTTTAGAAACTCGAACACGGCACACAACAATCGGAGGACACGTGTGTTTGCGATGGACGAGAGCAGCGTTTAATTTGGAGGAACACCAGATGTTTTATTGCTAAAGTACCTTTGGAGTTCAGCAGAGGCCCGGTGCGTGAAGAATAGGGTAGGACAACGTAATATAGCAACACAAAGAACAGATTAAGGTTAATAATAAAACTCAAAGTTAAAGAAAATTATACAAGTCTGCATCGACTACATATCATATAACGTTACTTTCAATGTGATTTATTTTGTGTATTTGTAAACTGTTTTTTCCTTTTATTTCTATTTTAATAAGTTGCAAATGTTCTATTTTAGTAGTAAACTTTTTAAACTATTATATTGTAAACTATAGGTAAATTTCAGATGTTTGAACCTCATAATTTTTTTGTAACATTTTCAAATTAAAGAGAGGATTAAAAAAAAGCAAAAAAAATTTTTCTTACTTTTTTTCGGTAAACTTAATTTGTTTTGGTTCCTTTCTTTTAATATAAATTCTATCCGCCTTATACTTCATAAGATATTTTACTTTTTAGAATTTGTAAATAATAACTATCTGCTCGTAATTTAGTCAAACACTTTAAAGACGAGATAAAGCGTTCCGTTATGTCTAGGTTTATCAAGTGCATTCAACGTACATAATGTTCCAGATTGAAAGAAAGAGATTTTTAATAAATTTTCCCGATCAGAATGCTTAGAAATGCAAACGAAGTAGGATGATTGTGCTAGAGAACACGATACAATTTTCTTTTGAAATATGGAGTTTGGTTGATGAAAAATATGAGGCTGTCAGATGAAATCCTTAGTATTTTATCAAAGGCGAGTAATACACTTGGACGTAGTGAAAATGAATGGGGAGGGTCGTAAGTATTTTTTGAGGAAATATCAATTTCAACAAGAAAAAAACAAGGAATTGCAAATCTTATAGATGCACGATCATTGAACTAATTAATACTTATTGGTAAATTCACTTTTTCGCAGGACATGACTTACGGTAGTAATATCAACACTACGTGCATTAGTATTACATACGGATTCCCGATACAATTTTTGCGAATGTTATACACTATGTAATACAATTATTAACACGAATTCAGACATTCTATCTAGCCATATTCTAAACGGTGCAGAAAAACAAATTTTATCTATTCCTATCTGCTTCTGAGAGTAACACATAAGTTGCATTTTGAGAACATTATTTTGAGAAAAAAAACTTTAACACTAAAGCTATTGGACTGGCCAAAATAACCAGTCGTTTCTTTGAAAAATTGTAGAACATTCATACTGGGTATTTTTTAAGATTATTCGTGATTTTGTGACAGCATATAGATTAATATAGTGATAATATAGCGATCGACATTTTTTTTGTCCCCCTTTTTTTTTGAGGATATATTTAGAATACTTCAGTATTCTTGGATAGTAGCTAGTAGATATAATGTCATAAAACCGTAATTTGTGCATTCAAAATATTAAGTATAATACCCATCAATCAATTACATTGATCTGCAGGTTCAATAATAGTTCAGGATAGAGTAGGTATAACCAGACATTTCTTCACCTGTAAAGTATAGATAGGTTTTTATCGTAATAGTTTTTCTACATTTGCTGGTCGCAAACGAGTACATTTTATAAGGAAATGACACACGTTATGAACATTATTTTGCCTTTCACTAACATTCATATTTACAAAACAAACATCAGTATTTGTTGAATCTGTAGAAAAAAAAACGGGACACAATTTATAATTTTGATCTAAGCACAGTACCTGTCAATAATAATTGCAATGTTTCTTACCGTATGTTGTAGGTATATATCGATTGGCGTTAGAAACTGTGGTATTATTGTATAAATAGAACTAATTTCACACAAGCATGTTAAATGTGAGCTATTACCTCTACAACTATGAACAAGAAATTCGTTAGTAAACTTATATGTAATATAAAGTATTATAATTATGGATTGCCTACACTACATTGTTGAACAAGATCCTTTGCATATTGCCTACATTTTCCCCATAATCTGCCATAAGAAAGCGATAAGTTAGAAAGGAAACTACAAAAAAATATTTATTAAAAATAAATGTTTTGGTCTTTTGGTTGTTATACCGAAATTTAAATTTGGACCGGCTAATAATGGTAATATAGATTGTGGATGTTTTAGAAATTTAAAAGTTATCTTTGATTTTTAATTTGAGTATCATATTAAGAGTAATTTCTAGCGAAAAAAGAAAAAAATATTAAAAGATTCCAATTATTAATTAATAAAACAAACAATTAATTTGGACATATTTATGGTTTTTTTTCTTTTTTTTTTAATTTTCAGCATCGACTGGTAAGGTCATTTGGCTTTATATGCCTATTTTGTTACACAAATTGCTACAACAAGGACTTCAAATTATTTCATCTTTTATCGTACCAATTAGACACAAGGATATTCACTACTTTAGAGAACATCATATGCAAAAGACATCTTGTTGAGTTACTAATAGCAATTGAAACAATGATGAAAATTCTTCTTCGTTTATCAGATTTTAATTTATTCAATTAAAAAGAAATATACCTAATGAAACGAAGAAGTTAGATGAGTGTGTTGGGATATTTTATTTTAAATAACAGTGACTGCTTTCTTCAGATTCGACCGATACCGATGATGTTTATAATGATGATGATGATCATTCAAAATTGTTTAAAACTTCAATTAATAAGAAAAAATAAATTTTTCTTCTTTGTTTTGTTTGATTCCAATTTATTTATGTACAAAGATATTAAGAATGTACATCTCCCAATTATGTTATCTTTGTTATATAAGTACATATTTGCTAATAACTAATTTTATGTTAAAAATTGTATTTTTTACATGTAAATAAATATATTTTATTAAAAATTTTATGTTTTTTGCTTATAAATTCGTTATAGTCTGCGGCCGGGAGAAAAACAAACAAAGTACTCGTAATCAGCGATTGAAAAATGGAATAATATATATAACATTTTTCACGAAAAGATTTCATTCAAACGTCGACACAATTTTTATACAAATATACAACGGTGGTATTTAATATCTTTGTAATAAAAGATTTAAAGGAAGGTTTTGAAAGGAAGACTTAAAAAATGGAACAATACATATTAGTGCAAAGGTTTGAAATTGTTAAAATGCATCGTTCACACGATAAGGATTTTGTAAAAATAATTCACGAGTTTTATAATGCTTTTGGACGCTACAGAGTATCTTTCTATACAATGGTCGTAAACTCCATCAAAAAATTTAGTCCAACCGATGAAGTGAGCGAGATAAAGATTTGGAGTTGGAGATAGGAGTGTCCGATCTATTGAGAATGTTATTGTTGTCGCGAAAGGAAAACGTCAATTGGTAGCCTAGATATTGCAAACTGACACAGACAGACCTTTTTTTGGCACCATTTCAAGTATAAAGTCTATGTGGATAACACTTAAAGGAGGTCACCGCATTAACTGTTGAAAATCAATGCTATATTCAAGAATTTTTTTTCGGTACACTAAATATTTTTTCTGTACAATATATAGTGTTATATTTTCTCAAAGCATACTTTTTCAATTGTTTTTTGTAAAAATTTCTTTTAATATTACGGCATAATTAATGATCTAATAAAAAATTCTATATGTGCGGTGATATTTTTTTTATAGTGGTGAATAAACATTCTTGGATTATTTACACCTAATATATTAATAGAAGTATTTATCATTTGTAACATAAATTTTATTATAGCCAAAGAAGGCAAAAAAAACTTCCAATAAATATTTTATTATAAAAAGCGATCAGTTTGAATCATTAGAGTCATTACATAAAACTTTTGTAACTTTTTCATTCTTACGAATATTATTTCAATATTTTTTAATTATAAATATTTATTAAATATTATTTAAATATTTTAATATTTAAACAAATCCAAAAAATATGTTAGATTTTTCAAGTTCCTTACTTTAAGTCCCTCCCTCCTTAAAAAACTAAATTACTTAAGAATAATATAATGCTGGTTATTCAAAAAACAGGTCTTTATTATGCAAAAAAGTAATGCACATGTTTCTCAAAAGAATTATCGTTTATTCATAAAAAACTTTCAGATAAATACTTACTGAATACAGTTCTTTATGTTTAAATGATGGTACTTGTAAAAGGATGATGTTTATTCAAAAATTTGAAAGGAAACCTTGAAATGGAAAACCATGTTATATGCAGGCCGCATTAGGTATTTCGTTGGAGCCATTCGACAGGGATGTAAACAGGGAAGCTACTCGGTGATTGAAAAATGGGGCAATATATTTCGGTTCCTTTAGAGGCGGTAGTAACCCTTCGATGGAGAGGAACGTTATGGCTCTCCCGCGTGTGTCCTGAGGGATTACCGACCGTCCCCACGCACTGACGTATTCAATATAAGACCGCCTACACTCGCTGTCATAAGTCACACGCGCTCTTTTTAACCTTCTGCAACCTGCCGTGAGTACAAATTGCAAGACATAATACTTCTCCTAAATTTGTGAGATTAAAGAATTCCAAAAGGTAATTATATGTATCTATGTCTTAGACGAATAACACTCTAACAATTCATAGCCGAGAGATAATCGGTAATCATGTGATGACTTAAATATTAGGTTGTTTAATAAGTTCACGGAGCGTTGTTTATTCGTCAGCAGTACAACTAAAACTTCGACGTCATTTTAATATGTCACGTTTTATATATTTCTTTTTTAAATTACGTATTGGGTTTTAAAAAACTGTGCGTACAGTGGGCGCCGCATTCGTCAACAATTCAACAGAAACACATTCGAATACGACTTTGTCAGCGACATTTGAAACGTTTGGTAACTTTTAAAGTTTACTTAGTTTAAAGTCTATAACTTTTAAAGTCATTTTTACAACCAGATATTCGTTGTTTGATTTTTGTACCGCAAACTTATTGAACAGCCTAGTATATTATGAAACAAAAAAACACACTGTGAGCTTGGATCTTTTGTTCGTTATGCTACAAAAACATAATCGTATGTCAGGGTATCCGATTATAGATATGGATTTCTGCCCAAATATCTCCATATATGTGAAACTCTTGCACGGGTGACTGTTTGCTCATCGCCATAATTCGAATTTTTTGGTATTCATTGCTTAATTCTCTTTAGTAAAGCTATTTTGTAACAACAAAACTAAAATGTAATCATGATTTTTTCGTTTGAAGGTCAAAAAAATATGGCGGCAGAATCAAAGTGGGAGTTTAGAAGGAATTTCCGATTGCCAAAGTTAAAGATAGAAATAGAATTAGGAATTTTAACTCATGACTTCGCGGTCCTGATTTTTCCAATAGTCAAAAATCACAGAGAGCATAACTTCAAGTAGAGTATGAAAATTTGAGTTTTACGTCTTGTATGTTATACATCGTCTTCTGTCGATATCTACAAACATACTATATATTAATTATTAATATCTATCATAAATGCGGAGTTGAGGTTGGAACTGGTGGTTGCTGATTCTGCAAACCAGCAAAAAACACGTGGCAGCGTTTCTCTAATTTCGTGTTAGAGAATACTGCACAGGGCGGTCTTCGCGCTGTTTTTCCAAAATTCCAATTTAATAGAACTTCGATAAATGGGAAGAATAAAGACAAATATTAGCGAAATTCGAGCGTTCAGCTCCTTTGACTGTAGGGATCGAAAATCACCATTCAACTATTATCACGAAAACGAATGTTTATTCACTGAATGGGTAAAACGTGTTCATGTCGTTAACCATTGAAACGGTTAACTTCTATAAAAAGAAAAACAATATTCAGCACGCATGCTCCCTCTTCTTCCCGAACATACAGCCCCCTTGTCATCCCTACTCTGCCCTTCCCATTTAAATTTAGTAGGCTATGCATATGGTGACGAAGTAGATACAAATTCAGACTCAGATGTAGAAAATTTGGAATTCGAATTCAGCTCGTTGCTTTTGGAGAATTTTTCGAAATTTAGCTTATTCATTTAAATGTAGAGAAATTTTCTTGTCTTGTATATATGCTAATAGTGTGGAATAAAATGGGTAGTTATTTCTTTTTGGAAAATTATAAAAAGGGTTATAATTAATTCTAATTATTATATAAGAAGTAATATTTAGCGACAAAAATATTTGTTATTCTCACCTATACAAGAGTGTTTTGCTACGCAAATTCTATAAAATGCTGTTTTACATATAGTGCAAATTAAGTTGGATTGTTTAATTCCATTACCATTTTTTTTTTCTGTAAAAACTTTTTATTTGTTAATATCCTTCTTGTGGCATTTTTTTGTTACTAACCATTTCGTCTGTATAACATCAATAATATTCGAAGTAAATTGTAGTTTTGTTAATTTTTTATCTAGACAATTTTCCGAATATATTCAATAAGCGTTTAGCGTTATTTTGATGAAAATGTTAAAAACAATTTTTTTCCAGTATTTAAGAGTTCGCCTTCCATCGAGATATGTATATAACATTTTGCCGAATTCATCAAGATAAAACGTTCTCTTTCTTAGCTTGCACGTAATTATTTTATTGAGCCAAATCAAATAGTATTTTTCGGGCGTATTAAATTTGGTTTTATTTGTATCTCAAGGGGTTAAAGAAATGAAAACAGTTTGTAATACTCATATCTTTAAAGACCACAATTGAATGATATTGATAAAAACCGCAGTCGATATGAATACAACTGCTCTCGATTAATAGGGAACTTATAGTAACAAACAACAGTGTGATCATGGTGGTTCGCAACCCACCTTAAACAGTAGTCCTAGGCCAAATGACTTTAGCAGTCGGTGTTGAAAAATGAATTTAAAAAAAACAGTGCGATCGTGCTTCTCCGCATTTTTGGCACAACTCAAGAGAAGCGCGATAGCGCTTCGCCGCACTCAAACAGTTCAAACAGGAGATATTACATCAAATGAGTTTAGCAGCCTTGTGAAGAATCAAATAAGAGAAAAGTGTAGTACGTTCCTTTGCTTGTAAGAATAAAGTTTTTTTTATTAAGAAAAAAGTGTAGTATGATGTCGAACAATGACCGGGTGGGAGGGATTTTGGAGTTGTCCAGCTTCTGGCCTCGCTAAATGTCCAGCTACTCGTAGAAGGGAGCGTAAGTAGATGGTTCCCCGGAATAACATACTGTTCCTTGGTACATAAAAGGGGGACGCCTCAAGCCCTCGGTGTAAACGAATGACAACCACGAATTATCGGCCTACGCCCCCGTGCTTTTCTACCCCGGGGAGAAAAACCACGAAAACATGAGGGCCATTTGGATTTCTTCCCTTAATCTAACCATCGAGGGGTAAGTTTACTGCAATGTTTTAGACCGTGGGTCGCAGAGACATAAATCGGTATATCCGTTGCAGCCAAATAGTCTTTTCGGGGAAATAGTTCTTAGCTGGGCAAATATTATATACCTAAATATAGTTTTATTATTCAATCACTAATTAGTCTAGCCAATTGTATTTAACTGGAATAATAATAAAGAATCTGATATAATATTTTGAAAATGAATATTTTTACTTCCATAGTTAATAAGTCACATAAATTTGAAGAGCAAGTTTTTGGATGTATCATGCACAATGGTAGCCTTACATTATTTTATGTTGAAAATGAAATGCTATTTGTTTGATTAGGGTTTCATTAAATCAATATTAGATAGCTACTTATGTAGGCGAATAAGTTGTATTTGTTTGATCAAAACCTATTACTCTTTACATCACTTTCTACTTACAATATTTTCATATACTTTATCACTTTAATGTCTGTATGTCAAATCAATAATATACATGTTAAGTTTGTACGAATATTACATTTCCAGTATGTTGATAAATCTTATAAGCAATTTAGTTTTATGTTAAATTGTGCAATGTTATGCATTTACGCCTATTTAACGTTGTAGGTACATATTGACGACATAAGAGCTATCATAGCTAACAGAGGTCGCGCCTTTCCTTCACGAGAATCGACGAACACACATAGCGCAAGAAACACTGCAAAAATTAACCCATCAATGCCACAGTCTCCAATTAATTCATTTCCTAGAGTAAGCTAATTAGAAAAAAAATATTTTTTTTGGGTTCGTAATTTTTATAGCAATCAGTAGAATATTTAGGTACAACGATCAAAATTAAAAGTTCGACTGCTTGGGTAGAAATAAATAAAAAACAAGCGTTCCAAATAAGGGACAATGGTAAATAATATGTTAAGGAAATTTGAAAGGAAAATTATGACTTCTTTGCGTTACTCTTCTGTTTTTCCGAAGCATGATTGTCCTTTTGAATCTTTCAAAAAGTACCTTGATGAAATATTTTTAGATATGTGTCTGAAAAAAAGTTCAATTAATTTTTTTCCCGAAAATCGAATCTTCGATGGCTAAGATATTGAACATTTAACATTAATATAGGAACAAGCTGTGAGTCGTAATCGTAAATATATCTGATTATTTTTCTCTGTTAGGTCATCTCTCTCTTCTTTAGAGCGTACAATTTTTCCTTTATATCTTAATATTTTCTGTCAATATCGATGCTATTACTTCCTGAGTTTTGTCAAAATCTTGCGCACTTATTAGGTGTATAAATTAATTTTCATAAAGTATATTATAGTATACTGATTAATATAAGGAAATGGTATTATTATTCAGATTAAAGTATTTGAACGAACTGTCATACAGATCTTCAAACTTGGATTTGTTAATCTTACTTATAAAAAAAAATTGGAGGAGTAAATCTCATCGTAGTTTTGCCTATAACACTGTTAACACTTTTATTGCCACTGGCCGATTTTACGAAATTGGTTATTGCCAACACGTAAATCGTAGCTAATTTTAACTCTCATCATGCTCAATCTTAAATACATTTTTGTTAAAAACGTTTTAGTGCTTCATAAATATCCCGTCGTGGTTATCCTTGTTAAACAAAACGATACATAAATGAGGAAAACTATGATTGTAGGATATTTTAGTGAAATTATGAATATTGTAGCTTTATTTTGAATGCCGTAAGACTTCTCCGCGAACCACCGTTACGATCATGTTGATACCAAATCGGGTTTTATTCATAATCTTAATCCCTTGACATACAAAAAAACGGAAATTTATGTACCCAAAAAATACTATTTAATTTGGCTCAACTGAACAGTTATGCGCAAGCTAAGAAAGATAACGTGTTATTTTGAAATCTGGATCGTTAATTAATATTTAATCAGTGGATATATAATGTTAATGGAGAACAATTATTTATAATTTGATACTGAATTATTTAGTAGGGCATTCATCGTGCGAAATCACTGCTATACCGAATACTGCTTTCAATGTGCTTCTTTCCGATTTATTGACTTGTACATGCAACTTTATTATTGGTACTGTTGAAAAGGCCATAGGGCTGGACATCTTAAACATTATAAACAAATCACAATCGATACACAAGTGAAGAAACTCAGTAATCTAATAATATTCTCCACGACGTTCGCCGAAAACAGCTCTTGAAGAGTCAGACTCGTCAGTTTACAATGGCACATGAAATGAATGACGACCCAAACTCGTTATTGTATGTTAAGGGGTTAATAGTCCTTCTATAGATTTCTTTATTCCTAAATGCCAATGAAGAATGTGAGACAAAGAATTACGAAGCATCGTTACGATTCGTGTAATACGTACAAAAAGTGATATAACACAGGCAGCTTGGTTATGGGCCAAGGGTTAAAGAGCGCCGAACACGGCTTGGGGGAGATTACGGAAACGAGGTGTCTCGAACGACATCTTGTATTAACGAATTCCATTATGAGAACAGTTATGGCACCGCACTATCGTTACTGATGAGCTCGGGGAGCAGCGGCACGTACGTACACTCCCTATCATAAGTCACCGGACACTCGCTCTTTTTAGCTGTTACTGGTACTGGAGTCGGCAAAGTGTTCTATGAAAATTGGACCCAGCCGAAGTGGTGATTTAATAACCGTGCCATCTTTGTAATTCATTTTTTTAACTAGATATGTAATCTTATTACTGAATGACCAGGTGCCATTTTGTTTATGTGCTCAAAATTGAAATTTTCATTGGGTGTCTATATTAATTCGTTTCAATTTTGAGGTGGAAAAATTGCTAAAAAGAGAAAATTGAAATCGATAAAAATTAATACAAATTTAAAACTTGATGAAAAACCAATAAAACATAATTTTGTAATAAAACGGGATCACTTTTTGACGTCGACATCCGCTGTATCGTTCCAAAAGTGAAATTAAATACATTGTAGTCAAAATTAGAGGAGAATTTAGTCACCGTTTAATCAGTTCTGAAATTGTTTAAAAAATACGGTTCTTGTAATTTGGCAATTTTCATCTAATTTTATGAAAATGGTTTGTGAGTATAAACCTTTATCATGGAAGGATTGTTATACTGTGATAACATTGTTGTATTTAAAAACTTGACTTTGCAACATTTAAAATTATCGTCGGATGTTATTGAGCAATAATAATACTTTTTTTGGTCAAATAAATTTGTTTTATTCCTTGTGGTGGTAACACCATAGCGGGTATGACACTGAAAACTGAAAAAAGCTATGCATAATGATCTCATTCAATAATTTAAATGATAATTTCTGACTACATCAACAATTGCATACAAGGTCTTAATTTATAATTTTTTTCTTGCATAGACTAGACCTATTATTTAAATTAATGAAAAATATGGTTATACTCCTTGAAATTTTATCTATAAAATGAGCCTTTTACAAAATGGAATGTTTAAAATTAGACGAAATTACAAAGACATGTCAGAGGGTTAGTGTATCCCGGTTTTGCCTAAGGGAGCAGCGAGCTCTATTAGGTTGTTCACTAAATTCGCGGAGCGCCGTCCATTCGTCAATAGTACAATAAAATTAAAACTTCGACGTGATTTTAATATTTTATATTTCATAAGACGCTCAACGCCATTTTCACAACTATAAATTCGTTTTTCGATTTCCGTTTCGTGTAACAATTTAACAACCTAGTAGTATTGCGGTTTTTTGTGTGTACCATTTGCACTTTATAGTATCTTTGATATGGTACAAAAAAAATGTTCAACATTTTTATCTGCGACTGCATCGGACACTAATCGTAAACATACTGTAAATAATTTTTAACTTCTTAAGGCGAAATGAATATACTGAACATGTTGCTAGTTTACAAACTCGCTTTGTAATGGTATTAGTATTTACTGCTCTACTATTACAGGCATAAAAAAATTCCACAGCTTTATGCTATTATTATACAAAGAAGCAGTATGTAAAATTTACTATGGGATAACAATAGCCGTTTTTGATCTAATGAAATAGTTTCCATTATGTTTTTACCTATATTTCCTGAAACACATAGATTCCGTCCATACCATTAAGCATAATTCATCCTTATCTTTTCCCGATGGAAGAAAGCTATTTTTTTCTCGTGGTTTCTATTCAGTTATCACACTTTCTTCATAAAAAATTACGGAGGAAAAAAATTAATGTCTATAAATCTGGTTATAATTAAAAAGAATTTAATGCCGAAGTATAGTTACCTCAATTATTTGTGAAAAGACTGTGGTATCAAATTTTCATGCTTCATCGTGCAAAAGAGATCATTTAGTAAATATTGAGTAGGGCCAAAAATTTGCTCAATGTAAAACAACACGTTTAATTCTATCCGATAACTTTATCAAATAATGTATTTATCATTTTGTTTTACTACTTTCCATTACCTTTTAGGCGACTTTATAACTCGATCGTCGCTAAACTTGTTATCTGTTCGAGCAAAGAGTTATTTCAGATGCATTTTGCAATTATGTAGGAAATACAAATTTTTTCCGTTGAAAGAGTTTTTTAAAGACCGGAATAAACGATAATCCAAAGTGTAACGTCTGGTGACTATGGTGAACCAATCAAAACTTTCCTGTCAAATAATAATTATTCTTGTCTGATTATTAAAAAAATGCGCGGTTTAATCTTATCTTGATGGGAGATTATTTCTTTTTTAATAACACAGGCTAGGAGTATGACACTGATGTCGCTATTGTTACTACATTTCAATTGACTAATACTTGACGAGTTTTGACGAATGCTGGTGTCAGTGGATCTAATTAGAATCAGTATGTCTTGGAATTAATCCTTTAATTTTTCGGAAAGGACTCATAGTAGAGCATTTTTATCCAACCCCACCATATACTAGCATGAAAGCACTGAACATAACTAAGTTAATACAAATGGTTTTCACCGTTTGATATACATAGTTGGACTATGATGGCTATCCTGGCCACTATCAGCTTCAATTTGTCTACTTCATGGTGAAGCATTTTTCAACGAAATACTTCCAGTATAAAATTTCAGAAATGATTTTTGATACGCTCGATCAGTTACAGTACCTTTTTCTTAGACTGCATTAATCATTTTTTTTTGCGTTTTAATTGCATAATTACTCTTCTAAATATGATATAGCATGATATGTGCGATATTTTATTATTTTCTCTATCTTTAACTTCTATCGCGCGTTGCTTGCGCTACAGAGACATCTAACTATCATTTCATGACTCCGATTCAGAGACAATTTTACATAACATTATTACGGTTAAAATGCTGTGTCACCATTGACGTTAGAAATTTGTTTCTTTACTTATAAGAGCTTTACTTTATTGTCGCAGTTGAATTATGACAAACTTTTAGTCGATTAACTAATAAGAAATTTTTGTATGGTTAAGAGAAGAATTTTTTTTTAAACTAAGTTAAATGGAAAGTTGCATATGGTGAGAAAAGGTAAAAAAGGAATTAAATTGTATAGCATAAGAAATAACAAACAGGTATGAGACAGGGCATGAGACAGGTATGAAATAGGACAAGTGAACATTGTGATTCTCGTAATAAACCAAAAATGCACATTGGAGAATATTTTGAAAGGTATGACAATAAGAGAGAATTACAAAATGTAAAATTCAAGTTTTATTTACAATAAAATAAAGCATATTTATAAAATAAAGAAAGAAGAAATTCATAAGCGGTTGCCTATTTTTGTTTTCAAACTGAAGTGTCAGACCTGTTGCACGAGGGTATTGAAAAAATAAACAAAAGGCTAAGGGTTAATATTAAAACAATTACATAAAAATCCACTAACTTTTATAATTTTTTTTTAAATACTCGCTGATACGAATGTTCTTACAAAGCAATCGAATAGAATTGTTCTCAATAAAGTTAAAAATAATCGAGCTCTACTAGAACTGCCTGACGAAAAAAACTGAATAACTTTTTTTATTGATATTTTAGAGATAAAAGTTAGTAAGCGTGGACCGATCGCATAAAAATGGGCAAAAATGGCCAAATTGGAAAGTTCACATTTTCTTAATAAACGCAAAACAACAAAATAACTTATTTCCTCCACTAATATTGAGCGTAGTACATGTCGCAAATAGAGTATAATGTATTGCAATCGCAAATCGCAATTTATTACTACATTATTATTCATTTGGAATAAAATTCTTAATATTTACGCCAAAAAGTGTTCCGTTTTGCATGAAATACCTAACTCACTAATATTATTAAGTATACTCACTAACTGTATTTAAATGAATTATTTTTGTGCGTCTTAATTTACGTGGTTGTTTTTCTATTACTTATGACTTTTTACACGAGGCACTAAAATATAAACCGAAAACAACAATTACTTTATATCTTTGGCAGTCATACTCGATTAATGTCATGTTTATTTGAATATTATTTTATTCACAATTGTATTTGCTGCGAAATACGCCGTCCTCTCTTTTTGCCACCCTATAGAGAGCGGCCTGTCCGTCAACTCTGACTATCGTAAATAATAAGAGCAGCTTTTGGTATTTGTTTATTCAGGGAGGCACTCAGCGAGCTACAACGCGCGGTAGACTGTCTCCATTATTTACCTCGCTCCCCCCGCAATTAGCAGCGTATCCGTCCTTCCCGACTAAACTCAATAATTTGATTAACCTTTTTGCGGACGGCAAGTATTTTTGGTCCTTGTATCGATAAATCGAACGAGACGAAGTTTTGCTCTACAGGCTTTTGTTTTAAGTAAAGAAAACTCATAGAGTTTATTAAAATCATTTTTACTAAACTTTATTCAGCATTTATTACTATTTAACAAATTTATTTATAAACTTATTTTCATTAAAATTATTCTTATCGACGTATAGCGATTAAGCATATCGCCACTATTTGAAAATAATATCGGTCCTATTTTAAAAAATGTGAAAAAAAAGCAGAAAACTAGTTATGTTGGCGAGAAAATAATGGATACATTCTAGAAAAGGCCATAATTGATAGTTTTACTTAAAAGGATAATACGATATTGGGTGTAGAGACGTCGATGGATACTCTTCGTGAAGATTGGAAATGCTCAGGATGTACTTAAGGTCCAGTAACGTGTCTTAAGAGACGAGGCGATTACTTTCAACATTTTCATGAATTATGCACGATTCGAAAAGTAAGGTATATAGAATTTCTCATATCACATTTTTTATTTTTGTTTGTGTACAAATTTATATCCTCTCATATTTCCTTGTATTTATGAATCACCTTGTATGATTAATAGGGAGTGTGTGTTTTCATGATAAAGTCTCAAAGTAAGAGCTGTCTTCCATCACGACGATTCTTTGGTGTACGCAAAATCCAGGGACGTTGTGAAAACAATCTCGTTGGGTCAAAGAACAGGATAGAATAAACAAGGTTTTTAACTTCCAACACGAAGCAGCTGGCGTCACCGGGAACTCTCTTGCCTTGCCTTTCAATGACACGTCACGTTTTTTGAGGACCTCGCTTCTTTCGAAATTTTGCTGCCACAAAAAGCCGGAACTGTACTTGAACAGAGCAGGAAATTTAAGATAAACACAAAACACGATTTTACAAAAATTATTTTGTCGCCTGTCTTATCCTATATTTATCTAATATTCTATTTTATGAGCATTATATTTTTGAATTATCTTTCCAAGCCAGAAATATTGCTGCGACGTAACGCGAAATCACTCTTAAACTAGGTAGATAATTTTAATAAAAAATAAAAGTAAATATACCCACGTAAATAAAAATTACATGTTTTTTAAAAAATCATGCCATGATATATTTCATCGTACATTTTATCGTTTATTTATACGCATCGTCTATTTCGAGCTGTACATATACAAAATAAGTTTTACAATTTTGAAATTCCGCAGAGACAAAAATCCGGAATGGAACTAATTTCATTTCTCTCATCATACAGAAATTTCAGGATTCTTAAAAAATCATCTCTTAATTTATTTTATTATCTATTTAATTTATACCCTGTATTTCGAACATTGCGCGTATTCGAATTAAACTTTCTAAGATCGCGCTCCCGTTTCTGCACTCGGTGTAACTATAAAATATTCATGGTGACGCCGTATACATTGTGCCGGGTCGGCATTACGCAGGGACGAGGAAAGTTACGATTGTTTTAGTAAGCGACCGGAGAATAAGGTCGAGGCTACCGTGAAGATTCGACCAATTTGCTGATTTTGATTTTTAATCCTGGGAATTATCAGTTTAAATCGATGTTGTGTTTATAGTACATTACTTACTGAAAGATGTGCTACTCTGATTAATCTCAATAATTAATAGCAGTTTGATAAAAAGAAAAAGGCAAAAATCTGATAGTCATGTAGTATGCTCACTAATTAAATTATTTTTCTAATTTTTTAAAAAAGTGCTTTCATCAAAAGTTATAAAATAATTACAAGAAGATTATCGAAATTGCTAGAAAATATCACTAGTTGCTGTAGAAAAAAAAGGTAAATAGTACATGTTCAATGTATGACTATACACTGATTAATTTCAATAATTAATAGGACCTTGATAAAGAGAAAGAAACACAGATATAATAATCATGTAGTATGCTTACAAATGAAATTATTTCTCTAATTATTGAAAGAAAGTGTCTTTATCGAAAGTTATAAAATAATTACGAGAAGAATATTGAAATTGTCAGAAGGTATCACTCATTTCTGTAGAAAAAAACAAATAGTACATGCTCATTTCGAGATCTATACGAATGGCAGGTGGATCATTTGTCAGCGATGGCGCCCACGGGAAATCACCTGATCGGTCCTCCGCTCCCGCCTGCGATTCCCACCTCGCGGACGATCGATTCCTCGAAAACGCCCACAAAGCCACATTTAATATTAACCCTTAGGCCGAATTGGCCATTTCGTATCAGTGTTAACCGTTTGAGTGGCATAGGTCTTTACAAAAACTCCAATAAAAAAAATAGAAAGTAGTATGATCGTGCTATCCTTCAGCATATAAATAAGTATTGTCTCATAGTCAATCGATTGCTATTTTTCCTATGATAGTAGAAATTCCAATTTACTAGAACCTTGATGAACCTTCACAAAGGCCTTTACAAAAACTCTAATAAAAAAAATGGCAAGTAGCGCGATTGCATTGTTCTTCCACATATGAATAGTAAGTATTGTCTGATAATCAATCAATTGATTGCTATTTTGCCGATGGTAGTACTTTTTAATGAAACCTTGATAAACAATAATGATGTTCTATTTTAAAATAAACTATTGCGAGTTACTGTTTAGAGTATGTTTTGCAAGTGAACACTATGTTGAGAGTTATTATCTGACAGCGGAACTCAACTATTTTGAGAGCTTTTATCGTTTCTCTCGAATGGATACAGAAGTCATTACGGGTGGACAGCTGATACACGAAACTCACAGCCGTTTGATCTCCCGAGAGAACACTCATGGGAGCGAATCATGTCAAGTAGAAAAACTTGGATAAAAATTGAAATTATCGGCTTAATTAATATTTATGAAGTAAGGTTGGCATTGTAACGTAAAAGACAGAATATAACAGAGAAAAAGAAGGAGAAATATTGGAGAGAATAAAACTGAGATAACTGTAACACAAAGATCTCTACGGAAGACGCGTAGGCGTAAAGATGCTCTGAAGGACTTTCATATATTGGCACTGTATTCATTAGAAGAAATCCAACGGGTTTGATAAATTCGGGCAATATGTTTGACACAATATGATTATGACAAACTAGATTAAAAAGTGAAATGTAAAAAATAGTCGTTTGCATTGTGGAATATCCATATCCACCTTTTCCAGTTGAAAGTAGAGCATCAATTTTGCACAGATCATATTCATTCATTTTTATAAATGGATATGTAATGTATTGATGAATGTGTATTTTTAAAATGTAAATGTATTTTTTATACGATAAAGTTTATATTATAACATTCGTTTTTTTTCATAATACGTTAATTACGTGCTCATAAATAGAAATATATGTTCTTAATTTTATACTTTGTAATTACTATTTCAATTTCTACAATTATATGTTAAACTTTTGTCGATTTATTCGGTAAAAATTACTAAACTACTAAACATCTTCAATCTTGAGTTTCTTTGCAGGGAATGAACATATCACATACGTATATTTATTTATAGTGAATTCATTGTTTGCGTGAGCAACTTTTCTCTCTACCGTGCTTTTTTACTTCTATAAAATATCGTGCACGTCCACAGTTGTAGTTTAAACACAAAGTGAAACTGCAGATGGTAAGCCGAGAGAATTTTTCTCGGGACATGGTTCTGAGTGTCCTATATAATAATAAGCTCTCGACAAATTTTTAATTATTTATCTGAAAATACAAATTTAGGACGTTGCTCTTCAGTGTATATACAGTTTCAAAATAATCTCGAGAGCATTCATTGAGAGATACTCTCACATAGACACGTTCCTTTAGGAATACATATGCCAAATAGCTTCTAATACGGTAGTTAATTAACTGAGTTTGTGCTAAATAAAAAAAACATGCTTTTCTTGCTCGGAACCTCGTTTATGATGTATATGTGCGACATTTATTTATTTTTACCATTTAATTTATTGTATGAATCAATTAAAATATTTTTCGACATCTAAAATTTCTTTTTGTATATCAAGGTATTCGTTTGCAAAGCGATTAAGTATAAAAAATAATAAGTAAAGATATATTTTTATGTAGTCAATATTGATAAAATCAATTTTGTAAAGCAAAAAAATACATTATAAATTTATATAAACATTTTAATTACATTATTACCATAATTTACTGGAAAATTCGGAGACATAGTAAAATGTACATTAACATCGCCTAGGTGAAATTGAATTTTTCAACTAACATGAGACGATGCCGTTTTTCAAAGGAAAGGGGGTTGTACATAAAAAAAAGGCAGGTCAAACGCGAATCGTTTAAAAACCAGTCTAAAAAATATTGTCCTTCACTTTTTTTTTCATTTATTTAATCCGAAAGGTTTTTAACGTATTGGTAACATTTAGCCGATCTAAATGAAATTAAAGATGATATAATTAGGACAACATTTGCCGATTTAATACTTATTGAAAATATAAGGGAATGTGGCCGTAATTATGTCGTGTTTGGTCTCACATTGATCAGGAAAATCTCACAAATATGTTAAAAGAACATTTTAGATGAAAGTAAGTTAAATTAAAAAAGTTTTGTTATTACTTTAAAGAACTGTCAAGCTGTGAACTTTTCTCTAAGAAGACCCGCAGCGTACCACATTATGTGCCACATGGAACGCTTGGCTAGTGCGATGAAGGTAACGTAGGTGTAAGTGTAGGGCTACAGCATTACGGAGGATGACACTCATCGTTGATTTTGCTGTAATTCTCCTGGCTTTTCAAGAAAATCATTTATTATTTAAGGGCCATGCAATCTTTTTTTATTTACCGGTTTAAGTCTAATTATTCAAGAAATTTATTCGAAGTATAGTAACAATATATTTCGAAGCAAGTAATATTAAATTATATTCAGGTGAGCATTTGGCACAGAATTGATATCAAAATTTTTTTAAATTCTAAAATTTTAGCTAATTATATTGCCTCAGATATGCAAGCTACAGTTAGTGTGTTAATAGGCTATCAATCAATGACAAATATCAGGAAAAAAACGATCAACGTGAAAAGTAGCGCCAAAACTGGTGAAATGACATCTTTATAGTTTAAGTCAGTGATTTCCCAACTTATTTTTTGACGGAATCTTTATACAACTTTTAAAATATCAGGAAACCTATAGTTATATTTGGTAAACAATCTTGCTACTCTTCACATATTGGATAGAATTCATAAATAGGTACGAGTACATGTGTGTGCGAACATATATTTATGAATACACTGGCAAATATTTATGAAGAGATAAAAGGGTGAAAAAAAAATAAAGAATCCTTTTAAAAATTCAAATATTATGATGAAAAGACGGTAGTTTTCTGAAGATCTATTATAACACATTTTGGAAACTTTCTATAAGAATCGAGTTATTTTTAATGTTTCAATAGTTCTAGTGTTATGTGAATAACGAAATGAACCAAAAAGCTTTACTGCATTACATTTGATACATTTTATATGGCGTATAAACCAAATAGTTTAATGAAAACTCGATTTTCAACCTTTTTCTTGAAACTTCATTTGGCTTTTTCGTAAAATTTTGTTTTTGCAGATACGATGTTTGTAGTTAGACCTGTCGAAATATAAGGTAATCGAGATCGTAATTTGTTCGATCCCACAAAGCTCCTGAGCTCTAGCTTCGTCTTCTCGTATTTGCAGGATCCCCGCGGCAGTGCATTGAAAAATAAATCTCAGTTAAAGTCCAGGCCAGCTGTCGATACACGGACATTATGCGATATCTCTTCCTGTTTCTCCTGCGAGAAAACTCCGTAGAAATGAATTTTCTCTATACAGGGTAGTTCTTATAAATGCATGCCAATACTTGGGGGAATGAATCTGCAAACTAAAATAAATAAAAATGCCAAATAGAGATATGTGATATGTGCTTTAATTTTCGTGTTATATATGAATAAAAGAAAAGAAAATTATATGCAAGAAGTTAAAAAAGAATTCCCATATTTTTACCACAGACAACATTCATTGTAATCACATTTTTAATGGTTCTTAATCATTTTCGGATAGAATATACTAATTTTTTGTAAAAATTCTATTGTCTAAAAATGACCAGTATCTGGAGATAGGGATTATATGGAGGTCAAAAGCAATATACAACAGTCCAAATGCTTATATCCATATACTGTCAATACTTAAGGATGATAGAAAAAACCCCAATAAAATCGGACGGAAAGCAAAAAGGGAGGGTGGAGAATGCAAGGAGGCACGCGCCTATGTTATTCTTACACATTAAACCTCTTAGGGCGAGAGGGATCGTATCCTCATCCGAAGAAAATCCTTTGGCTTGTAGCTGGGGGTGCTTGCCATGAGCGTAGCCAACATTGTTTTCTGCTTGGTACAGATTTTACACGCCAAATTCAATTTTTTGCAAATCACTTTCACGCGTTTAAAATCAAATCTTTTTTTACAAAATTGTTCCCTCAAGTTTTTATAAGAAATATAAAATCTCATGTAAATTTGTCGAAAAGTTATATCGTATGGAATAGAGAAATGTGGGTAAAATACTTATTTAACAGCAAACACCAATTCAATAATTATATTTGGACATAAAATATAAAGTCTATATGTAATGGATTAATAAATTGCTTTGATATTAAATAAGTATCTTATTTACATCCTTTCTTTACGTACAATTGAACCTTGCATATTTTAACAATAAATTTATATTTGACTTTATTTTTGTTACCAAAGCGTAAACAAATAATCTTATAGAAAAACTATATTTGCAACCGATTAAATTTCATTTACAAAGAGTTGAATTCAAAATACAAAACCATATATCATTATGTGATAAAAATTTCACTTGTCAAATCTGGAAAAAAATGTTATTTTAAACGGAATAAATGGTAATCAATGGTTAAAAAAAATATCTTCTCACGGCTTTCTTATAATAAATTTTTATAAAAAAGCCGTGATTATTATAATAATGTTACATATATTATAAGTCAGCGCGAGGACGTCTCTATGTTACACATATAATAATAGTATTACTATGAAATTTTCTCACTAAATTGACTCACAAAACATAAAAATAAATAGTAGATAGCAATTATTTTGTAATAGAATAATGCATTGTATAGGTCAACAGACATTTATGTCGCAATAGTTGTTGCGCTTATAAGTAAATAATATGATATGATATTTATAATACATATAATGCTTAAAATAGGAAATCTGTATACTGATATAAATGAAAAATACTACATGAAGATTAGATCTATATACCTTAGGTTTTGAGTTAGGTACAATTCAACAAAATGTTTCAAATGCTTGCTTTCTTTCATAAAACACGCTACTGCACACTTTAATATGACTTTAGCTTGCCATCTTTACAAACAATATCCATTTACAAAAAATAAACCAATTTTGAATCAGTAACCGCCTCATTCTTGCGTGTTTAGCATTGTTACAAAATAGACTAAATGGTTCTATACATTTTAATTTCAACGACTGACGTGCATTTTATATATAGTCGTGTAAACGGTCAAGTTTACTACTTTACATAGAAATATATTCTTTGTAAACATTAAATAAACTCAACACGTACTAAAGCGTGCAGTAATGTGGCTTGCGGTATAGAGCAAGTATAATACTTGAAACATTTTCTTTAATTATACACAATTTTAAAACTTACATACGTAGTGCATAGTTTGATGCACAGTATTTTATTTATGTTGGTGTACAAATTTACCTCTCAAAGTAGACACATGCATTTATGAATCACTCTGTACTGTGTTATACATTTCCTATCAAAAATAGAACTTATGTCGAACATATGTCGATAAACGCAATTTAAAATTGATCTTCACTTCTATTTTTTTTCTCATCTTCAATGCCACTCATTACCTTAATATAGAAAGATTGTTTTTAACAACCTGACATCAATCTTTTATTCTTCAATTTACGACCGAGAAAACAAAGATGTATAACACACACTTTCATAGGATAATGTTTCATTTATATTTGTCAATAGATTTAGCACCGAAGATATTGACATGTATTTATGATCGATCCTGTATAAGTACCCCTGTGTAGATAGGTCCAGTAATTCATAAAGAAATGGTAAAAGCAGAACCCTGCCATGAAACAGAATGCTGACTATCTACGTCCCTGGGGGTGGTGGTCTTTGGGGGTGTCGGTAGGGGGTAAGCTCGACGGGAGACGCCGCCTGCGGTCTCCATAAACAGCCCCCGTAATGCCACCCTTCCGTCTTACGAGGAACGAGTGCGGGCATATGCGAGATTTTAGTCCTTCGAACGCGTGTACTGGCAATGTGGCACCCCACTTTTATGATCCGTTTTATGTCACGCAGAAACAACTGACTCTGTTGTCGATTCTATGTTAAATTAGAATGTCGTCTTTACAAAAACTGAACAGTACCATAGCTCTTTTTTGTAGTAGATTTTATATAACGAAAAGAGTGTGTTATATAAAATTACAATATAATATAAAAAATGGTGTGTATTTATATTAATTAGAGATTCACTATTGATGGAGTTTTTTCTTGCAGTTTGTACGTTAGATCAGGTTGTGCTTAGGTAAAGAAAATGGTACTACAGCTTTTTTTAAGGTACATTTTGTATTACATAAAGGAAGACGCTTGTATAAAATGATGTGATACAGAGATGGCACCCGTTTGTACAGAATAATAAAGAGTACTGATGCTGCACTGTCTTTTGAATAAGAAATACTACAGCCTCTCTTTAAAATGCATTTTATATAATCGAAAAGGATGCTTGTATAAAATGTCATTGTAAGATAGAAGGCTATACATTTCTTTGTTTTTATACAGAACAAATATCATTCTCTTTTTATCTTACAAGGAAAAAACCAACTATCTTGTCAATTATACATCGAATCAGAAGGATTAAGTTTTAGATATATTGTAAAGTACTACAACTGTTTGTGATAGATTTTATATTAAGTAAAGCGGAATGTATAATATTTGTATAAAATAAAAAGGACTTTTGATGACGTAGTGTCCTCTCTTGTTGACAATGCTTGCTTTTTTTTTACTGTCATGTGATCTGCAACATATACATTTTAATGTAGGTAGTTTATGCGTATTATTATCACAAGTCTGATGACCAGGGAGACTTTAGTACTCCCCAAATTTATTTCACTTTTCTTGCATCAATACTCCCCACTTCGCCTCCCTCCCCCTTTTTTTTTCCTGTAATAATCAAAGGAAGCTTTGTGTTACACAGGTGCAGCACAATCCTCAATATGGATTTAAGAATGCTCCCCAATATTGACGGATATGGGTATCTCGAAACCCCTTGACACGCCAGCGGTGACTCAGGAAGCTCACCACTAGGGTTTATCTCCGCGCGATCACTCTTGCGGCTTACGGCGGATTTCAATAAAATTCGGCAGGGTAATCATTCTGTGTTTATAATAAACGTGTTACAGGAAACAAAAATGTAGAATGACAAAGGAATACTTATTACGCATTACCCTCGCTATGTTAACTTTCTGCAGAGAGATGTATAAATGCATATTGATACTTGAGAAGATAAATTTGCAGACTAATAGAAAAAAAATTTCAATGTAAATATATATACTCTACATGTGAGTTTTTGAATTACTGATAATTGAATTAAATCTTACAAGTATCTGCAATGTGTTCCCAGACATGCAATTGTGCGTTTTAATACGTCTTGAATTTATCTAATACCCACAAATGATATGCATCGACAAAAATCAAAGAAAAATTGTGACTGCTTCCAGATGATTGCCACCGGCACGGGTGCACATAAAGTGCATTCCCGTAATTTCAGCAAAAATGTGCAGAACTATTTTACTGACTTTTTAACTATAATGGATTTGTGAGCATAAAGCGCTGACTATTCCCAATTTTCTTATTGTTAAGAAAAAAAAAAAATAATTATTTCCCCGATTCAGAATAGCTGCCGTTGCATAAGTTGTAATCTCGGGATATAAGTGCAAAATAGTTGAGAATATACTTTAACAGTGAGATTATTCTATCCATTTTATTATCAGAGTACAATAATGCTACTATCGCGAACATAAAAATATTAAAGTTAATACACAGTATACTGTATAACGTATATGTTATGATATTTGATACATCAATGTATACCGGAGATTCATTATTACGATACATTTCCTGCTACTTCTCAATGACCTTTACATGTTTATTCTACATATATACCTAGTAATGCGATAGGCGATTGGATTTCTTCGATTTATAGTTATCGCTATCAAATAAACAATAATCTTATAATATAAGCGCAAAATAGGTTCTACTCTATTAACAATGCTGACGTGACACTCTTGATGTTATTACCGCAATGATACCATAATATTATTATCATATAACTAAAAATATTAAACATAAATGTTATTCTATTGATCCAACTTTAGGCAAGTAATAATACAAATATTGGTTAGGTTAATAAAATATCATTTACGTTTATTACTCCCTGGGCATGTTTCTTGAAAAAGGAACACATGAAATCGGTTATATAAAAATATAAATATTGGGAAACAATACACTGTGCATACCTTATAATATTCGGTACAGGTGATTACTTTACTATCGCAATACTATTGACTATCATACTGTACAATACTTCTTTAATGGCCAATTTCAATAAAACTCTTCACGGTTACTTTAACTATTTTAATACTAATGAAATCAGCGATTGGATTTTCCCCGATTTACAATGACTGCCGTCGCATAAGCAATAACCTCGCGATATAAACGCAAAATAGGTGGTCGCGAGCGGGCCGTAGGGCTGTGGGGGTGTGGCGGGGGTTGACCTGGCAGCCGGATCGATCCGCGCCGTGAAACCTAGCCTCCTCTTTCACGTTCGCACCCCCTGCGCCGCGCCTGCTTGCACTGATGCCAGCCACAAGGTATCCGCACTTTACCCCTGGATTCTGCTCCAGATATTCCTGCGAATATTTCGGGTACATCGCCAAATGAATATCCGCCAATCTATCAAAAACCTTTGAAAACAAGATAACGTTCCATGTTCCATCATTCGTCAAGCTAGATCATTTTCATGTTTCTCTGTTGGATAGTAGTTTCGACATGAATATTTTCGTCGAGAGCGCCGTGACAGTCGTTGAAAGCGTGGTTTTTTCAAATACCTTTACGAATATTTTTATTATATTGTTAAACGAATGTCCATAAAACATATTTTAAATATTTGCAAATAATTGCCTGTTTCTCCATTTGCAAACCTGCTTTATTTTTACGTTTTCTTGTTACATAAGGGATTTGAAGTTGACATGTCGAAATGAGTTCCTGTAAATATGGCTTAATTCTCTTGGATATCCTCATAAAATATTTGTCAAATGGTTCTTTACCAAAGTGCCGCAAAACGTTTCAAATCGTATAAAGTGCTTTGCCCACTTCCTTTGTGATGCTTGTTTAATCCTACTCCCTGTTTACTCCAGTTCTGTTTGATAGCGAGTTTGACATTAATATATTTATGAAAGAGCTATAAAGTTTTATGTAAACACGATTTAGAAATCGTGGTGAATACTTTGCTTACATCGTAAAATAGATATCTATAAGAATCGTTCTGCATATCCGAAAGCAAAAAGACATTTATTCTTTGGTTATGTTGTTAAATGAGCATGTACCAAATTGTGCTAAAACTTTGCAAACAAAATAACATTTGCCTTTTGTTTATTTGTAAACGTTGATTACTTTTAAGGTTTCTGATTTAATACTTGGTTTAGCATTACTATATCTGTCAAAATAGATTATTGTAAAACTAGTGTAGTTATCTTAGATTTCCTCGGCAATATTTCAATTTGTAAATGTGATTTAGTTTTCTCAGTTATTGTCACAAATATTTTAGTGGATGACAGTCTATCAAACTACCATAAACATAGAAAAGAAGAACAGGCTTTGTGTTTTCTTCGTTCATGAATCTAAATCATCTTTATACTTCTTAGTTCGATACTAAGTTTGACATTGATATATTCGTGAAAAGAGTCATAAAAGTCCGTATAAATGTTGTAGATCCTCAGGAATGGTTATCCTCAAGAATATTTCAATTACATTGCCAAATGTGACTTCACATCGAGGATTTTCAAAATTGATAGATGAATTTCTTTAATTACTTTCAACAATTTATTACATTTTTACAATAATAAAGACATATAAATCTATCAAACCATATAATAATAGAACAAATGTCGAGAAAAGTATTACATAAGTAGCATGTAATAAAGAAGCATGAATATCGAGAAGTATGTTCGGAAATTGAAATCTTTTAACCTGGAGCTGTAAAATAATTATAAAGAGATTATCCTGTCGAAATTTACGACGTAATTCACAGCATATAGTATCGAATATCCATCGCTAGCCAGCAGTACGGTGGATAAGGAAGGACGGCGGA
Organism: Ampulex compressa; assembly: GCA_038496175.1. NCBI lineage: Eukaryota > Metazoa > Arthropoda > Insecta > Hymenoptera > Ampulicidae > Ampulex > Ampulex compressa. The sequence continues at coordinate 89,945 of JBCFXI010000862.1, forward strand.
AAAGAGAGAGGGTCAAGGATCGAAACGGGGGTGGGGGAGGAGGGGGGTGCAGTTTCGGTCATATCGACCACGGCACTTTGCTACACGCCCTGGCATGCCGGTAGGAACACCTGAGGCCAGAACCAACCACAGTTTTTCCTTGTTTATTTCATGCTAGCTCGTTTTATACATGTCGGGGACAAATACTTATTTCTGGAAAATAGCTTTTGACTAATACTATGTAGCTGGGTAAAGAGTTTCAATTATTACTTACTTTCTAATTGATCGGGCTAATAGATATTTGATCAGGCAGATAGTATCTATCTGAAGTTTATTTTAAACCAATACGTATAGGAATCATGATTTCGAAGAATCGACTGATAACAGGGTTAAAAAGTACAAATCAGTCTTTAATACAAATATTGTAATCTAACAAAATTACTCATGCTGTGTTTTACAACTGTATTGTTCGATAGGGAATCAAAAAACTAACCGCTTAGCTCGTACGCAAAACGGACCAACACCCTATCGGCTACGGGCCCATGACCTGGGACTAGACAATGCGTACCACAGGACAATTGGGAAACATGTACTCTATAAAGGACGACGCACCACACGTGTAAGATAGACGCTATGTCCGGTTTCAACAATTCTATATATAATTGTTGATACACGGTGACTCTAAATTGTCTTCTTACTCGATATACTGTATGTGATATGTAATTGGTGTGGCCTTAGTGCGCATACAATTCAAGATTATACCCTATGGCCTAATATGTACCATCACTTTCAATTTGAATGTAAAATTTTAGATAAATATACCTAAAGAGGGATTATACCACATAAAGTGTCCATCTGCTCATCTTTTGTTCATCATGTTTATCTTTTATATCCAGGAGTAAAAATATTATAGTAAAAATTCAGATATGAGGTAGTCTTAATTCTTAGTAATGTACTTATGTTATTAAAATATAAAGGAAAAACTATTTACATATATATATATTGTAGATATATATAATCCTGGACAGTATCTGATATTTATTGAGTCATCCAAAAAGATATACAGGGTGTTCACATAAACCCTCTCTGATTTCAAATTCTGATTGTAAGGAAACTGTTAGTTCTAGAGATTTGGGGTTTACTGTGGAATAAAGAGTAACTCAAAAAGTTTTGTATATTTTATGTATACACTTCTACGTAGGCTTTATCAATACCTCTCGAAATGTCCGGTACATCTTAGTTCATGTGTTATGTAGCACATCCAAGATGATTAAGTTGATGGGTGCCACAATTTGCTCATGAAGATGACGAACATTACGTACAGGTGTAGCATAGATCCTATCTTTAATATAGCTCTATAGGAAGAAACCCAGAGGCGTTATGTCTGGAGATCTCGGTGGCCAAGAAATGAGTCCGCCCTGTCCGATCCATAGCTGCAGAAATGTCGCAACAAAGAATACAAAACTTTTTGAGTTACTCCTCATGCCAGCGCAAACCGCAAATCTCTATGATCAATAGTTACGTTAAAATTAGAATTTGAAATCGGGGATGTTTCATATGGATACTTTGTACAACTTTTACATAACCATGTTTCTTCATCATTAGAGTTTTAAACGATACTTTCGATAAGAGTAAAACAGTCTCCGCCCCAAGATAAGTGTGCATTTCACACATTTTTTTGTTTGTAAAACAAGAGTCTATTTCTCAGAACAATAATCTTCTTTATTCTCAGAATATATTTTCTTAATATATTCAATATAAATACTTTCCTAACGTAAGATACATTACAAGAACAATTAGAATAAATAACAGAGTTTCGTCGATGCGTTGCAATTGTCGCGAAATTAAGTAATGGAACCAGATAGAAATTTTCATTTTTTATATTTTTCAGAAAACATTGCAATGCTTCTTCCCTTTGCCCGTTGGTTAGATTTGGTTTTTTGTAACTTAGATTTTGTATTTTGTAACTTTTATCGATTTATTTGAAATATCATTTTAATGAATAATATACTTAAATGCCGTTTTGTTAACATTTTTGTCAATTTGTTGCATACTTGACATTGAATTTGGTCAAACATGTACTGCTAAATTCGTACTATAGAAGCTTTCCTTAACTTTATAAAAAATACAAAATTTCATTCTTTTTATTTAATTTTGAAGATTTAGGTTGTAAAATAATCAGGGCGACTCAATTTAATCGATTAAGCAATGTGTGAATGCATTTAGAAGTATGAAAAGACTTAAACCATGATTAACTCAATTCGAACGCAAAAATTGTCTGCTCACTCTTGTATAATAATACTGTTGAAAATTGAGAATCATTGGTGTGTCTCGGACATGACGGGCTCCTTTGTTTTATTCGACTCCTACTTCACTCTGTTTATTTTTGATTGTCAGCCTCACTCCTACATTTATGTATGTCGCTTTCTTTTAATTATACCTCACATTACATAAATACTTGTATATTTATTTCACCCTTCATTAACATCAAATACAATAGTCATCAGCAATACAAATATTATCTCCGTTATGCTGGCAATGCCGTCACCAGATTTCTGAACTATTTTTTTTCTCTATAAAATTATCAAATCTGAATTGAAAGAACTATTTGACGGTTTATTATGCATCTAATATTTTTTTGCAAATATTAAATGTTTACATTAAATAATTCTAAAATTTTGTATGCGAATATCTCATTTAGTATTACCCACGCTATACTGTGTAATACTTTTGCACGTACTGTATTGGTTTACAAGGAGGTAAATAAATAAATAGATAAATTTTCGGCATAAACCACTAAAATTAGTCAATCTAGGTTTTGGCTATATAATTCTATGTGACTTATAATTTAAAAAATTTTAGTGCAAAAGGATTCGATCGATACTCTTTGTATTTTTCGCATTTAAAATAAGTGTTATTTATAAATAGACTGAGATTAGCTCCATACTCTGAAGTAAATCGTTACGTCAATGGAAATCAAACATTTATAAAAACTTACGCACTTAATTTTTTTATGGAGCGATGTATATTATATATATCAATCAGTCAAGTTTACCGTCAATACATAGGCAGTCAAGTTTACAGTCAATACATATTGGCTATATTAGACTTTATCGATTTTTTGTATTTTTTTTCTTATGAAGTTAATCGAGTTCATAAATGAGCGACTCGTACAATACTCATTTTAGTCTCTTCTACCATCATTATTATATTCATATTGTAACTTGATCAGACAGACCTTTTATATAGAAATACTTAAAATAAAGTGTATATATTTGTTTTATATAGAAATACGTAAAATAAAGAGATGATATGTGCCGATTGACCAAAAATTCTATTATAATAAACGTGTATATATGTAAAAAGTTTATATTTTGAAAGTAAGCATTTTTGTGTAGGTCAAAACGATAAAGTTGTGAAACTATGGAGTTCTTTATTATTTTTTCTTTTCCTGCCTACACAAGTTTAATTCGTGTTTCCGTTTCTTCATTATGACTGCATTGGATAAATCTTATATTGGCTCTGTTTCTACTTACCGATCACGAAAATTTGTAACTAATATTTTCTTGGTAACATGATGTGTCGTATGAATATAATCCTAAGTGACGATACGAGCATAGAATAAAAAGATAGAACATCCATTATTTTGATATTTACCAGGGTGAAAATGTCGGTCCCTTTAACGAAAACAAAAAATTATTTATAACTTTAAAAAAACTTTATTGGATTTCTCAGAAATGCATTCATTGAAATTCTGTTTTCATTATTTCGTGCATACTGTTTACCCTACAAGTTATAAACCCTCCTTTTTATTATGTTGTACGTACAGTTTTTATTAATAAACATTATTATTAGCTATTATTAAAAAGGTATCTATATTTTAAAAGAACATTTTTATATTCATATTGTTCTTTACGGTATAAACAATATGCTTGATGTAAAACGCTAGGTCTGACAAATGTCCACTGAAATGTTTCTGACAAAAGATCATATTTCTCAGAAAATTTTGCGCTACTTTTTTATATATCCGTGACTATTTCGCTAATAACACGCTTAATATTGTTTTTAAGCATTTCCGTCGTTGGAAGATTATTGACACAGATTTTATCCATCTGCGTTGCCTCAATGAAAAAAGCCTGACAGTATCAGATTGCAAGATCTAGGCGGTCAATTGACGTCTTTGTTCCGCGACAGCAATAGCGTTTTCGATAGATTTAGCTCCTTTACTAAAAACTCGAATTTTTATCTCGCTAGTTTCACCAATTTGTCTAAATCATTTGATCGGATTTGTAATTAGTATTCTGGAAAGTCTTGTATAGTGATCAAAAATACTACAAATTTTACGAATAGTCTCAGTAATATTTTCATTATGTTTAAAGTGAAATTTAACCATTTCAGTGCTTCAGCGCGATATACATCGACACATTTTCTTTAATCGACATTTTTTATTACCAATATATTACATATGTTGTACAGAATTTAGACTGCAATGCTATAGGAAATCCTATATATGTTACATTAGCAGAATTGACATATTTGCAAAACGCGCGCAGAGGATATTATTTAATCGCATCACATGACACATAGCCGATCGCTTGTTATTGAATAAAATCCACGGATAGCCTTCCTAGCTGATTATTTCTTGAGGCTTGTTTTGTTTGTTATAAATGGGAAATATTTTGCATTGATCGAACAAAGATGCTTTTAAACAAGAAAATCTTTCACATCGATTCGTAAAGTAGTAAAACAAAGTTTGATATGTTATGACAGAAATCAAAATTTAGTACCAAATAAATATTATTTGTCTTACCGTAAATACTTTTTATTAACTTTCCGAAAGACTGTATCAATGTCTGAGAAAAATTCCATTGGTCAAAAATGACAATAAGGACGTTTACATATCTAGAAATCATGACTAAATAAAGGTTAATACTAGATTATTATTTTATTATGAAATAGCCTCAATACTAACTATTACTAATTTTTACAATCTCAAGAAAAACGTAAAATAACTTCTTATAACTTAGTTCATAAAGTCTTTGCTTAAAATAAAACAGATTAAAATCGATAAAAAAAAATAGTTTCGAACATCGCAAAAAATACAACGGTGCACATGGAGTTCTGCGCAAAATACCTAATAAAAATGGTTACGATAAAGTGGTCATCCTGTTTTTTTTTATGGACGGATATAACAGGTAGTACGTTTTGATACATTAAACTCCTTTTCATGATTCTAGCAAAGGCATTTTATGTACATTGATAAGAAGAAGATTGAACAAGCATTGAACAATTTCTTTGTTTGATTTTAACGGTTATTATATGTGTAACAGTAAGTATTTATTATAAAGGTGTAATAATAAATAGTTAGTATTTTAGAGTTAAACTTAAATCTCTTAATGGAAAATCTTGTGTATGATGTACACACACACATACACACACACACATACAATAGCAGAATCACCGTATGCGTAAATCGCGCGCCTAGGATTATTATTTAATAGCATAACAGTACACATATTCGATCGTTTATCGGAGAACTTAAGGTCGCGGCAGACAGGCGCCGCGGTGCGCGGCGCGCAAGCGCATTCGTTGGGAGTGTCGCCATGGGTCACGGGGCCTTTAGTCAGTCTCGAGTCATCGAGGAGTTCGTCTCGCGTCATATCGTTCTCTCCCCCCACCCTTTTCTCGTTACCAGTCAAATACAAGTCGTGGGTGTTTGCCTGCTGTGTGCCCAGTGCCGATGCCTCAAGACAGGGAACCCCGATAGCGCAGACTTCCGGAAGACTCTCTTCCTGCTGGCACCGAAGGTAAGTGCGGGATTATATGAAGCTTCAACGAGAAAGGTTGCGTAGAGAGGAGAGTTGTGAGGCTTGCAGACCGGTACGGAACATTTTTATTTCTAGTTGCACTGCTATTATACGCTGCCTTCGTCATAATTCTTACTCTTTCGCTATTGAATATTTGATTTGATTTACAATAGCTTGAGTTTGCTGCGACAATAATTTTGCTGCATTCTTCGTTCCTCGTCGTTTTACTAGAAGCGTAGTTTACGATGTATTTGAGATACAGGAAGAATGAGAGTAGCTAGGCGTTAATAGCTCTCTGATACCGACAGTTCACAGGACTTTTCTATGTTTACGAACATTTCAAACTGATATTTGATATCGAGCATCGTATGTGTCTCTTGTCGTCTGCAAAAGGTATCCTTTTTACTTATCGAATCTTCGATTGCAAAGATTATTTATTCACAAGGAATCACAGGATTAAAGAGAATAATCGAAAATTAAAGGAATCGCAGGAAAAGAATAATAAAGGAAATAAACACAATGAAAATATAGTGAGAGAAATGTTTAAATATAATATAATACATTCTTTAATAAGACAGTAAGAATAAATTCTATTGGTGAAGAAACTTAGTGGAAACAACATATTTCTTACGTGTTCTCTATGCGCAATATTGTGGGAAAAATGAGTTAAGGTGGACATTAATATATCTAATATATATCGTGTAGTGTCACGTAATATATGATCGATACTGTACCTTCTGGATGTTGATCTCCATTTGCAACAACACCGTAATTTCGATGATCGTTATATTGATACGTTGTTGATCAAGGTTTAACACGCACAAGGTCTGAAAAAAAAACTGCGGTTTGAAGTGCGTTTGATTATTGCAATCTTATATTGCATAATAAATGTTATGTATTATAAACTGTAACTATGTTAACGGTGCATTTAATTACATCATCCTCTAAAAACGTTTGAATACGTACCCTGTGCATAACGTTTGGGTAACAAAAGACGTATTGAAACGTCTCCGGCCAATATTGTGTTAACATGTTAATTGCCATGATAGTAATCCGTGACCAACACTCGTCTTCTCAGTAGTACCACGATGGTCACTGGTGATCCCCACTGCTTATACAGTAGAGTACTGCCGGTCATCTATAACCATCATGTGGTGATGGTGATTACCGGCAATACTAACTCTTATAAAATAACGACTATAAGATGAATGCTATCAAAAAAAAAAGGTTCAACAAGAAACATAATTATATCCCTCTTGCGATCTGCGCAATTCATTTGTTTAATGTGATTTTTGTTATGTTACAAACAACTGTGTAAATGGAGTCTACCGGTGTGAAAAAAATATTATAGGATAAAGTTAATACATAAAAAGTTGTAGATATAAAAATATTTATTTTATAATACATAAAAATGATAATGAAAGTTTAGAGAAATCAAAATAAATTTGGCTCGCCGATTATTTTTGCGGACACGTAGGTGCATCATTTAATATAGTTGTTATTGCTTAAACAATGAAACATAAACATGTTCTCTGCAAACTAAAAAAAGGAAAGAATTATATAGTAAAATATGTTGCAAAAGAGTAATTTCTTTAAAATGATTGAATTGATTATATTAAAGCTATTGATAAATTTAAAGTTCGGTATAAGATTTAAAGTTCGCATTACTTGATTTATTTGCTTTTGTGTATACACGTCCAATAACCGTGTTTCCGTTAAGTACAATAGTAATTTAATTATGTGCAATGTCTTTATTTATTTTGAACTGGCCGTTCTATTCCATGACCGTCTTTAAGGATTCCCCTCTCTTTTATACATAGCACGTGGGTTGTCTCCATTTCAGATAGACACGCCGGTTTAAAAACTTCGAGCACAACAATTATGTAATTAGTATATTTAACACGTTCCGTGCTGGACCGATTTTTCGTTACTTTCGGATGTATCTTTGATTTTTGTTGAAGCCATGTGGGGAACATCTTGTCATGCTATTATAATTTGCTCCTAACGTATGTCTTACGATGTTTATGATTGGTAAAAAACAGTTCCTTTTTCGTTTTTTGTTTTTCAAGGAAAATTCTGAATAGTGTGAATGGATAATTCAGCGTGAGGCGTATACACCCCATGCGGCACAGATCGCGTGAAGGAAGATTTTACGTCTCACTAATATTCAGTCAATTTATTAAGGATTATACAAAAATATATTTTGCGACCACGAAAGCTAAGATCGCGTAAGTTAGTATTGCGTATATCCAGAGATCATTTATCGTGTAGCAAAAAAAAAACATAAAAAGTAAGTGCGTAACGTAAAGTGGGTGATAAATGTAGTCAACTAGATATCTAATATCGCAAAGAAAAACGAGAGCTTGTTAATGACCGGTGATTGGTATTGATCATTTTTGTTATAGGAATACGTAGGATGTAATCAGGAATGAAGAAAGTTCTTATTTATGTACACATAATATGACAGTAAAGCTGGAATGAAATTTAACCGCCTGGAGTTGGATTTTAGTTATACTATTCACAGGATTTCTTTTTTTTAATGTCAGTATTTTAAATGAATTAATAGGTTTTTGTTGAAGTTGACATTATAGTTCTATATTATTTGCTGCACACGGTATCCCAATAACTTTTATCCTCTTCGATCGTCGTCTGATGTTTAAATCTTTTTATACTATTAATCTGTTGAATTTTATTTCTATTGTATGTATTAGGTAAATAAAAACATCTATCGTTTATTATGGATTCACGAATTCTCTTTATCTTGCCAATTGATTAAATTTGTATCATACTTTTAAGTAGATATATTAGGTTTCTGAAAACGTAGCTTGTCAATTAAATCTTTGATTTTTTTATTCTACTGTTATTTAGAAATCTGATTCCATTTTCGGTGTATTGTTTAGACAATTAAAAACACCGAGTGTCACCTATATTGTTTGATGCTTTTTATTCTACTGATTCGTCGGTTTTTTACTCTAATGCATATTTAGTGTATGAAATTTCTTCTTAACTTTCTATAAACCTAACTCTAAAAAACAATAATAAAAAATAATATTGGAAGCCACAACAAAAAACAAAGAAAATGATAAAAAATATTAGCATTCAGTGATGAAACAAGACAATAATTAAGAACAGCGGTAGGCAATAATAAAAAAAAAAAGTAATGGATGGCGAACGATTTCCAGGGGCTGCCCACTATACCAAGTGGATGTCCTTTGTAAGTCCCGATGGCCGCACCACTCTCCCCTATTCGCCTCCGCTTTTTTTATTTCTTTTTTGCCCACCACCAGTTTTCCATTGCCCGTATTTGCCTTCATTGTTTCTACTCTTTCCAGCCTTTGATCTGACGCGTCGTGATAAAAGGAGTAGGGCTGCGACGTTTTAAGAGCAAAGCTCTTTCTCCACTCGGGGATATGGAGGAAAAAAAGGGAGAGCCCGTTTCGCAAGTCTTCCGACGTTTAAGGTCCCCCATTTTGACGCCATATTTAGTGGAAGCAGTCAAAATAACGTCCGAATTTGTTTTTTAATGTAAATAACTGCTTCTGTTTGAATTTTTCATTATTATTCTCTACCTTTGCTTTTTTCTTTGCAGATATATATATATATATATATATCTGCAAAG